>VMDO01019539.1:0-39474 GCA_007922755.1 Pedetes capensis
AGAGAGAGAGAGAAAGAAAGAGAGAGAGAAAGAGAGAGAGAGAGATGAAGGTAGGACTAGGGAGAGAGAAAAAAAGGAAAGAAAGGAAATGGAAGGGAAGGGAAGGAAAGAAAGAGAGGAAAGAAGGAAGGAAGGAAAGAAAGAAGGAAGGGAGTGAGTGGGTGAATTCTGGTCATAAGAGAATTAATGTACTGTCTTTCTTGTTCTCATCACTTCTAATGACATTCAGGTTGTAAAAGCTATCCAAAGATCCTCCACGAAACTTGTCAGTTTGTGCATGGACTATGCATATTTGGTTACATCTATATCTATCCATTCATATACAAGAATGTCTACATGTGTTTATGCTTATATGGGCATATTAATACATAATTACGTGCCATGTGGCTGGAATGTTAAAAATGGTCCATATTCATTTTCACATATAATCTGCACAACATACCCCAAAATCAAATGTTTGTTCAACTCTCCAGATAAAACCTGAAAGGCTTATGGTTGGGGCATAATTCACCCAAAGTCACCAGTAAGATAGTGATAGAGTTAGAATTCAAACTCCAGTTTATTCAATTCTGAAGGAAGTATACCAACATTTTATAGGTGTGTAAATACAAGGATTGCCTACAGCCATACCACTGAGGCACCCAATCTCATTAGATTTTGGAAGCTAAGCAGGGTCAGGCCTGATTAGTACTTGCATGGGAACACCAGCTGTTGTAGGCTTGGGAGAAGAACCCAGGAACCTACTCCCAAAAAACAATCAGCCATTGAAAACCCTATGAATAATACAGAAGTACTAACAATAGTATTTACCCTGTTGTACATAGGGTCACTGTGAGTCAGACACCAACTTGATGGTACCTAACAACAATAGCAACAACAACAACAAATATAAGGATACCTTACAACTTGTAGGTTGTTGGAAGATGAGGTGTCAAGGGATGATTGCAGGAGTGTTTGTTTTAGTAAGAAAAAGCCAATCCTGGAGGCATCAATTTGTCCCTGAAATGGTGCATAGAAACTCTACTATCCTTATGCTAATAGAGAAGGCATCTTTGCTCAGGTAATACTAACTGGAATTTAAACACAACCATTAAAAAGACAATGTTATCAAAGTACATTACATACATATGTGAAAATATAACGAAGCACATTGTTTATACAATAAATAGATGCTAATAAAATTTAATTTAAAAAACTACATACAATTATGTTGCTCACTAATATTTCCCCTTAGGAACAAGAATGTCACAACTAACATAACTGCCATGGTGTAATGGGAAATCAACCTCCAGGCAAGCATAAATCATACCTTTGATATCAGAGTCCCCCCTCTGTGCTTTCTTTAGTAAAAATTAAGGCAATTCACATTTTGCATGTTCTGACAATATAGAAAATAATGGAAAAATCTATTTCCATGTGAAGCAATGTGTTTAAATTGCTTGTTCAGAAATAAAATTTATAACCAAAATTAATGAATTACTTTGGATAACTGTGTCTTGTTCACCTCATATAGTTGTTGCCCCAAAGTATCTCAAGGTATCTGAATAGTGCAATTAAATTAACAATGGGAAGAATTTTGCTATATGATATTTTATTGCAAACCTAGGGATTCTATATTACTTTGTTGCAGTAAACATGCCTTTTTATTGTGAAGCCAGAGAATTTGGTGTAATTTTAGTATTAGTCTAAGAAACATATACTTTATTCTGTACAGTATCTAATGTATTTCCCATCCAACCATATTTGTGTAAGTCATTGCCAGAGCTTTACTTAACTATAAATTTTATATTAGATTATCAGAAAAGTCATTTCTTTAAACTTTACCTGGTATTGTGCTTCTGGGGTCACATATGACACCATGACACATGTACCCTAGCTTAGGTAGGTACTACAGTTCCGCTTGTCTGGCACCTTCCTGGCAATCTGTTTTGACCCCACAATATCAGTTAAGAGTTAAATTGGATGCTTTACTTCTCAAATTATCAATCTGTTTTCCAACAGATTTTTTTCACTTAGAAGGCTAGAATAAAATATTCTAAACATACACATCAAATTTTCAATAGGAAGTCTAACCCAAAGGGTGGTATATGTTTGTTTCTATACTTAGGAAATGCTGCTCCTTCCAAATGTTATATTAAGTGACCTCTGACAGGTATCTCACTCCTTAGGTCAGAATTTCCCAGTGAGAAGCAGAGATATGTCATATTGCTCTCTATCCTTTCCCAAGCACTTTAGGACCTTGAGGTTTGAACAACTGGGGCATTTAAGTTTTAAAATTCATATTGAGCTTTATAATAGATTTTTTAAAAATACAAAAAAAGTGCCTTATAACAAAAAGTACAGACTAAACATTGGCAAAATCTCAACTGGTGACAACATTCAAAGACAGATTTTTGTGGTTCCAAGTAGGGAATAGAGGGCATAACCAATCTGTTGTTGCTAGTAGGTGCCATCGAATAGAATCTGACTCATTAAGACCCTATGTACAACAGAGCAAACACTAACCAACTCTGTGCCATACATAGATCTTTTCATGTTTGAGCCCATTGTTGTAGTCACTTTGTTTCTTCTCATGTTGAGTCATGCCACCTCAGGAAAAGGAGGTCCCAGGGTCTTTACTCCTTTCCCATCATTAAGGTCAAATCTACTTTGAGGAGGCAACTCTTCCCTAGTCATTTCTTGAATGCCTTCCAGCCTGGGGGCTCATTTTTGAGCACTCTATTTGAATAATTGTTTCAAGAGTGGGTTGCTGGATCCTTTGCCCTAGTATGTCTTAGTCTGGAAGCTCAGCTGAAACCTATTCACCATGGGTGACCCTGCTGGTATCTAAAATACTGGGGGCATAGCTTTCAGCATCACAGCAATATGCAAACCCACACAGCACAACAACTGACAGACACATGGGAGATAACAAGTCTAAGAGGATATACATATATGCTTAACATGGAGACAAAAATTTTTTAACTTGGCTTTAGACAACTTTTAAACCAGAGCTAACCACTGTCAGTACTGTCAGTAAGGTTTTGGCTCTACACCTTCACTCCTGAATAAACAATTGGATTCTAAATGGACTGCTTTGCTTCTCACCTCAGGGTTTTGCAAGAATTTTAGGGGTGCTAGATAAGAAAATTCATTTTACTCGCCACTCCTGAGAGGACTCTAACACCTTCCTGCAGAAAAACAGGACATTATAGGAATAGATTACAAAGGTAACACCTGCCGGGGAAAAAAGGCCTTGAGACACTTTTCTACTAATAAGTCTTTGTGTTCCTCAAAAATGGAAGAATAAGATCTGGAAGTCCAAAATTTCACAACTGCAAAATTGTTTAGTGTACTGAGCCTGGTCCGACTCATACAGATTTGCAACAGTCTCCTTGTGCACATCTCTCCCCAGCTCTGTGAAATCAGCCATGATAGGAGTTTATACCACAGGGATTACCAAATACTATACATAGGGTCACTTATCACCCCAGACACAGCCAATCAACACTGACTAACATTTCTGGAGTAGACAAAGAGGATTCCTCAAGAACCTATGTTTTTGAGTGTTCCATGTAATAAAAATGCCAGGGTTCATAGTTTGTTTTATTTAATAATTTTCTTAATAATGTGTTTTCTGGAGATTTTGGTTTTGACCTGAATGAAACAATGAATTAAACCCATCTGGATTTCTGTGTGTAGTTGTGCCTGCTTTTCTTAGGAAAAACAACATAAGGCAGAGAATTTCCTGACAGGGACAACCCACATCATGAAAGGGACACATAGTTTCTGGCAAAACTCCTTTTGTGGAGTGGAACAAGGAGAACAGGGAGAAGTGAGGTTCAACAGACAGGGTAAGGAAGTGTAGGAAAGTGAGAAGAAATCACTACAGAAAACAGGACAATAAACTTATGGGAATTTTTAGCCTAACAGGTGGTAGAAAGGGAATCAAAAAGATTTAAATAAATTAACAAGTTGACAGAGCTACAAAGAAAGAAAACATTTCAAAGATATCCCTCATCACTGAGGAGGGCATTTAGAATAAATTCCAACCCTTCACAAACTGTGCTTTTCCTGCCAAAACAAAATAGATTGCAGCTCTTATGCACACAGGATTTCCTATGGTTTATGTGTAGAAATGTAGTTCATACTTTTCCTGGGACATAAAATTAAGAAACATTATCCATAATTAAATGCAGCCTCTATAACCTTCAGAAATGATAACAATCTAACACATCTTCATAGGTGAGTAATACATGAATTTTTTCCAAAACCAACAGTCAACCACAACTACTTGGCTGGCCTCATGGAAGACTTTAAGGCTTGAGAACAGTGTTGTTGTTAGGTGCCGTCAAACTCATAGTGACCCTCATAGTGTTTTCAATGGCTGATTATTTTTCAAGAGTGCTTTAGGAGTGGATAGCCACATCGTTCTCCTGTTTTTGCAGTGCTTGGGGTAGAATCTGGGTCTTCAGAGAGCACAGAGCTCTGCTCTACCAACTGAGCTAAACTCAAACCCACTAAAAAACACTACCCGACACTGCTTTGCCAGGTACTATTATCAGTGCTTCTCTGCTAGTCATAGGGTTTCTGATTGCTGATTGTTTTGGGAGTGGGCTAATGGGTCCTTCTCCCAAACCTACAGCACCCACTATTCCCAAGCAGTCTCCCGTACAAGGACTAACCAGGCCTGACCCTAGTTGGCTTCAAAGATCTGACAAGATCGGATGCCAGTGTGGTATGGCTGTAGTCTGAGAACATTAGAACAGGTTTATAATAGCAAGTAGTCCAGCTCATGTGTGCACAAGACAAATCTATATTTTTAGAGAAAATGACAAATATGTGCTTAAGTCGTATTTGTTCTATTTAATGTATTCCATAAATCTATTCTCATATTTATAAAATTGTGTACTGTTTATCTCTCTAAAATAGCTTAATCTGCATCCCAGTGCACACTGTCCATGCAAAGGAACTCCATGTTCCCATTAGCATGTGATAGAGAAGAGAATAAATATACCAGTTATGAATGATAGTTGGCTGGAAAAATAGCCTGAATGCCTATGGGCTATATTTCTGAGGTCTTATCCTGAGGTGGCAGAATACAGGAACAGTTAGCACCAGTTTTTATGATGAAGCTAGAGCCAAGTGAGGCCAAACCACAGAGCCAAAATGTGTACACAGGTTGGTAAAATCCAGTGGATCCTGGCAATTTGACACTCTGGCAGTGTTTCCTCTTGGCCTAAAGCAGCTGATGAAACATTGTCTAAAGGGCAGCAATGGGGAAATGAATGCCTCCAGGTCTCCTGCTGTTGGTAGAGAATATCACTCTCCCTCAGTTCTCCAGTTCCATCTATGGTGTGGTTCTCAAACTTGACTGCACATTGAAATCCTATGGGGAGCTTTAGAAACTGATGCCTTGGCCTTAGCCCCAGGGATTCTCGTGGAATTGTTCTGAGGTTTGGACTGAGCATGAGGATTTTTGAAAGCTCCTTTGCTGGTTGTAACACACAGCTAAAGCTGAGAGTTAATGATTTAGAGGGACTTAGAGATTGAGTGCCTACAGCCGTAGCCCTGTGGCATCCGATCCCGTCAGATCTCGGAAGCTAAGCAGGGTCAGGCATGGTTAGTACCTGGATGGGAGACCGCCTGGGAACACCAGAAGCTGTAGGCTTGGGAGAAGGACCTAGCAACCCCCTCCCAAAAATCAATCTGCCTTTGAAAACCCTATGAACAGCAGAGAAGCACTGACAATAGTGTTTCCCCTGTTGTACAGAGGGTCGCTATGAGTCGAATACCGACTCGACGGCATGTAACAACAACAACAGAGATTGAACAACAACAGAGATTGAGTAGAGCTTCTCAGATTTATCTTTAGTAGGTATGGAGTGGGGGCCTAACCTTCAGCACTTCTAACAAACTTCCCAGCAATGTCTATGCTGATGGGCCCTGGGAAGCAGACTGAGGAGCAAGGCTCTAGGTCAATGGCCACAAAGGTCCTGAAGCAGCAGCAATATCATCTGGGAACTTGTTTGGAAATGCAAATGCTCAGGTCTAACCCTGGACTGAATCAGACAATAGGGAAGCAGCAATCTGCCCTTTAACAAACCCTGAGGTACTATAGATGTGAAGTAAAGTTTGAAACCACTGGTCAGAACCTCCTTATTCCAAGAGTGGTCATCAGACCAGCAGCAGCAACGCCAAGGAGTTTACAGGATTAATACAGGATTCCAGGCCCCAACCCAGACTTACTGAATCAGTATCTGCATTTCAATGACATTTCAGGTGATTTCTATGCATATTCAAGTATGAGAAACACTAGAGTCTTGGCAAACTTCCTCCTCAAAACCTTTTCCGAGATAATAAAACACTCTTAAAAAAACAACAGCAAGAAGAAGAGCAGTGTTGATCAGCACCGTGATAATATCTGGCAAGGTTCTTTTTACTTACAAAAATAATCATTTTAATAGTGGCAAGTTTTAAATATGGAAAAGCCTAATCAAGCAAATGAAAATCACATGGGAGTCTGCCATGTGTCTAAAACTATTGGTAACTGTTTATTCTTCTATCCAAAGAACAGTTTCTAGAGTAAAAGCAAATTATTAAAAGAGACAATTTTATCTTGCTCAAACAGAATCTTGGCAATGTTTTTACTGAAACTTACACAAATCAGATATACCTCAATGTGGCAAAAATATGAGTGTGTGGTTTAGTATAGTGGTAGTTACCAACGACGGTTAACATCACATCTAGTTCCTGTGGTCATCTTGAGAATCAGAAAACCTCTTTGCCATGATTCGGAATGTTGAAACCAAGCTATTTTGTTCTGTGTCTAAGTTAGAAGGTCAGAGCTCACAGACTTAGAAATACCCATCAGTAATGAAAAACAGGGCGGCCTCATTTAAATTACTAGCAGTGAACAAATTCCCAGAAAGTTGAAATACCCATGTGCACTGGTGACCTTTAAATATATAATGAGTAAATAGTTTGGAAGAAAGTAATTCACATGGATCTCAAGATGTATTTTCTTTCAATCTGTAACAGATCAGCTTATTTTCTGTCAGAGAGGTCAGATTGTTAAAATTTTTAACAAACTTGGATGCTTTGAACTTCTACAGCCAGAGCTGTCAAATCAGAAGCCTATCAAAAGATACTGGAGCTTTCAAATAGCAACCCAAGGTCCCTGGCTCCTTTGTACTAAGCTAGACTGGTAAAGGCTAAGAATTTCAATTCTTCTTTTTTTTCAAATGTGACCCTTTATTTAGAATACTGGTAAGGATTCAGCAGACATTGTCCATTGAAGGGCCTCTCAAGATCCTTCCCTTACCTGGGCATCTTTTGAATCAAATTCAAATGTAAGAATGAAACTACATAGGCTGTTTACCAATATTGCCAATGTTTTTGGCACAAGGACTAGTTCACAGAAGACAAATTTTCCTCTAAGCTCAGGCAATAAAGCAAGGGAGCCATGGGAAACAGCTATAAATACAGATGAAGCTTCTCCCACCCAGCCCATCCACCAACTGCTGCTTACCTACTACTGCGCAGCCCAGTTCCTAATGGGCCATGGACAGGGGTTGGGGACCCCTGAACATTGGACGAAGGTGCTGCAGCAATGATTCATATTACTTCTTTACAAAACAGAAAAATATGCAGAACACAGTGGTGAGGATTAGAGTCGTTTGAGAGCTGAAAATGGAGAATTTGGTATAAGGACCCAGGACTGGGGATTACAGTGGAAACACATGTCATAGGCAAAGACTCTCAAAGACCTAGCGAGTAAAAGGGAAATATAAATTAGTGTTAGAAAAAAGGGTCATTAGGTCTGTTAGAACCTGTGAAAATGGCTAGTTACTTTTTAATCAATATAAGTAAAAATACATGTGCAGCTATTTAGTCATTATTACCACAATATAAAAAAAATACAATGTTAAATATTTTTTCTCCAAATTTACCGGCTATGTTTGGAATGGATTTGAGAGGAAAATCAGCCCACATGAAATGGATAATACTCACTGCTGGAAATGAAAACTGAGGCAGCACCAGAGGCTCAGTGGCAACCAATCAGGAGAGAAGTAATGTTAACACAAAATGCTATGGGCCAAAGAAAATGTGATTTCAGAATGAACTCCACCATCAAAGTGCCAAGGGAAGGTTTTGATGTATTACTGCACTTCATCTCACATAGATAATGGTATCTAGAGAACTTTATAGTTAGTAATAGGGAATATATTTAGCATGATTGATATGGTGGTTACCTAGTATAAAATGATAATAGTCTGAAAGGTATAATTTGCACATGAAACAGAAGTACACCAGAGTTGGTTTTAGGATACAGAAATCCAGCGCCCTTTTACAACTTTGTCAACTAGGAAGGGTTGTCATATTAAATATCTTAACAATATGTAAAATAAAATCAAACTGTACTCAAAAGCTAAAACAAATGAAAAAATGGATGTATCACATCCCTGATTGCTGACTTTGAGTACCTTGCAGAACACCAGTGTGTGCAACCTTTGATGGCCAGGAAACGCAGCATGGGGAATTCTGACCAGCATGGCCATGGACGTGTATTTCCACACCTCTGCCACATTAGCACTTCCCACTTGAGAAACAGAGTAGCTTTATCACAAGAGCAGGAACAGGATTCCTCGGGAGTCTGGAACAAGTACTGAGCTCTCCACTACCACTACCACTTTTCCTTACACTGTGGTTCTCAACGTGGGTCCACATCAGAATCACCTGGAGAGAGCTTTCAAAATCTGATACGTATGTGTTACCCCCAATGAATTAAATAAAAATCTCTGTGGTTGGAACCCAGGCATTGGTGTTTTTATCCACTTCCCAGTGAGACCAATGTTGAAATCCATTGCCTTAGCCATATCCCAGAAATGAATCTTACCTCAAAAATATAAAGTAAGCTTCACAAATCATGTACAATAATTATTAGCATTATCTCATAGGGCTAGCCAATATTGCCCTTAAATTAAGTTCAAAATTGGCCAACTTGGACATTGGGTCAGATGGGGAAAATCAGCTAAATAAAACAGACTTTGATGGGAATTTAGGTTTTCAGCCATAGATTGCATTTATGGCTCAACTTTAAATGAAAACTGGGGTTTTTTTGGGGGGAGCAAGAATGTTTCCTAACTGAATCATGATATTCATAATATACAGCTTAACTGACAGTGCTTGTAAGCAACTGAACAGCTACAGAAATTCATTTTTACTTAAGAGTACAATGTGGACAATTATTTTATTCATTTCCAGAACAGAGTTCTGAAAGCTGGACTTGATTCTTGCCTTAAACAATCTGTGGGATTTAGAAAACAGCCTCAGATTATCTAGATTTTAATTTGGTTGCCTAAATTTGGACTGAATGATTTCAAAGATCTTTCTCATCTCTTAATGTTCTGATTCAATAACATGTAGTTTTCTGCTCCTTCCTGAAGCATTTGCTCTAAAATCACTTAGATTCATATGGCGATACCAGTTATTTCCACAACTTAGGCTACATCTAAATAGCAAAGTGTTGCAGTATAACTTGATTGTTTTTCTTGGTATACAATAAATAACAAAAGTACTAAGCTTTTCACAAAAGATAACATAAATGTTGAGCATCAATCATCCATTAAGTGTAAACAGACATCTCCATTAGAGACCAAGAGAATATCTGCTTTTTAATGCAAACGCCACTTTCCTATAAAAAAAAAAATTATTATGTTAGGAGGAACTCACTGAAGGGAAATTGCTGGCCCTGGAGGCAGAGATGTGATAACATAAAGACTTTTATTTTTTCATTTCATCCAAATGGTAAATAAGTCACAAATGAAATAACTTTGGCACTATTAATTCTCAGAAACAGATTTAGGCAGAGACTTCAATAAGCCTGAAATCAGCACTTAATTTTTCATTTTCTCTTTTCTGGGAGCCTTCAATGGAACTGTTTCAATTCTAAATTTAAGATATGTTGCCAAAAAGTGATTGAAAAAACATGGCACATGAATAAGATCTTTAGGTAGGTTTTAAAAAAGAAAAAGCTGGATATGAACACTACTTCAAAGGACTATGACTTCTACACCATACTTTATAATTTTAATTTTAAAAAAAGGCTCTTTTGACTTTGGAACAACTTGATGCCTACAAATATCTGCATTGTGGTGTTCAATTAATAATTTGACAATTGTAAGTCAAAGTGTGGGATTTTATGAACTACATCTTAAATAGTAATAGTTTGCATAGTTAACATTTCCTTTTATTTTCCCATTTCCCTTATTATTGGATTTCATGGCCTCATACCTGGATGATTTTACCATTTAGAAATTCAAAGAAATAATGTTGTCAGTGGCATGTATTTTCTAATCTATATTTTTCAAGATTTCAATTAACCTCTTCCCATTTGAGTAATCAAATTATTTCATCTAGCTTTTCTCAAAATGAAGTTACTTTCTTAGGCTCAAAGTAGACTGATGATACAGTTCTGAGTAAATAATTCTTTCACACCCAAAAGATCTTATGATACCAAATGAAGAAAACATTTCTCTTTCAATTTATTCCTACTTCATTTTAAATAGGCTACTGACTAGCACTTAAACTATATGAGGTGGAATTAGGCCTCCAATTTCAGATGTGCTAAAAGATAAATTTTAGTTTGAGTCCTCTGGAACCTGGTTTGTTAAAATCAGAACTAGATAGACTAATTTACATTGAATTAAAACATTTTCACAAAATTTCTCCTGGTTTTAGCCTTATCCAATGCATTCCTAAAGAAAGAGACATGCCTGGAATGAATTGATTACAATAATAATACACTGGTATGAAAGTACATAGATGATACAGAAGAGGACGAGGTCATTATCCATCACTGTTTTGTAGAGATGCTCTACAAAATGAAATTTCCAGACCAAAAGTCAAGTCAGGAAAACACCCAGTTGTTGACTACAGAGACAGTGCCAGGGGAAGATGAATGTGAAATGAAGAATACAAGAGGTGGAAGAAAATGAAATTGGCAAGTTTTCCTGTTAAACATTGCCCATCTGTTGGAATGCTGTTGTCTAAGCAGGTTATCTTGGGGGTGGGGGTTAGAGCAGGGCCAGGTTCAAAAGATGTTAAGTTAAATTAAACATTGTCCTTGAACTTGGAGCTGGCAAACATGTACAGTGGCTTGCCTGGTGGAAAGCTGACACAAAATTAAGTGTGAGTGAACGTGAACTTTTCAAATAGGCTCCCATATTCAGTGCCCTTTTGCTTCCCAGAAAATGTACCTCTATAGACTTGTAAGTGAGGCAACCTGTCTTAAATATTCTATTTTCTTCTTAGTGTCTGTGCCAGCTTTCAAGGTTTCAGCTACCAAAAGAGTGTTGCTTGGAATAACAAAGCAAGCAAGATAATAGTAACATCAGTCAACATAACTCAAGCCTTGATACTTGTTCTTAATATTGTGGCAGAGCTGAGCTGTATAAATGAGTCAAAAAAGGGTCACCTATTCATTCCTCTGGGGCTGGGATTTAGCTCAGTTGGTAGAGCGCTGCACCGCAGTCTCTGAGGTCCTGAGTTCAATTCCCAGCACCCCAAAAATGGGAGAAAGGCCTGGCAATCCACTCCCAAGGCAATCCCGAAACAGTCAGCCATTGAAAATCCTATGAGGGTCGCTATGAGTCGGATACCGACTCGATGGCACCTAGCAACAACAACAACATTCAGTCCTCTAAACAAAAGTCTTCTCCTCCGTGTGGGGTGCCAGCAAGAGTAATGTGGGGTTAACCAGTGATGAATCTTTTTCCAACCTAGTGGATAAAATTTTGGTTTATTGAGCAAAGTAGGTAAGTTTGCAGTAGTAGCTGTCACTCCAGCAATCCCAGAGAAAGGCTTGACAGTATAGAAGAATTTGTAATTATGCAAACTTTTCCAAATATTTTAACTAGGTCCCTCTGAAATGAAGGCTTGATCAGGAGCACAGGGTTCAAAACACTAATTTTATGTTCTATAGCCAAATGCCTCCTGTAGGAATCATGCTGTTTTGTCTGAGATGAATAATGTCCTATAAAAGAGGTGAACTGTACCAACTGATTGTCTCATCACCAAAACTTGTGATGGAGGAAGGTTAAAAATAAACCCAAACAATATCATTCCCCTAGGTGTTCAGGGTACATATAGATTTTCAAGCATGCTAGTTCTCTAGAAGCATCTGAAATCCATGTTAACCTGGCCCAGCAAAGGGAGTCATGACAGGAAGGTGCCAATGATCCTGGTGGTACAGGTGGCCCACCCTTCTACGTCCAGTTCTGAAGCTCTTTTAAAGGGCAATTCTGGCAGGCAAAGCTGTCATGAGGCCTATATGGCGGCATCACTGTGTCTATTGTCTTCTCAGTTTCTAGAAAGTCCACCAATATCTAGGTCTCCATCAAAACTGTGACCTCAAAATCAACTTAGTCCACCTAGTACTATTTTGAGATAAATGCATCCTTGGTTTGAGATGTTTAATTGAAATCATTAGCATTAGCTAATCCTTAGGACATAATTCTAGGTTTGTTGATGCTGCTGTTTTTCATTAAGGAATAATTACTTTTTTATTTTTTATCATACAGAAAGGTTGAACTCAGAGCATCACCCACGTCAGGCTAGTGCTGTACCACTGAACTGCACCCCCAAGCCTTTTTAATTTTGAAATGGGGTCTCATTAAGTTGAACAGGCTGCCTCTGCCCTCAAACTTGTGATCCTCCTGGCTCAACTTCATAAATCATTGGGATTACAGGCATTGCACTTAGCTTGAATAACTACTTTGAAGAGGTTTTGTAGATAATATCACTGATGTATTAACTCAAGAAGGGTTTTCACTAATCTCACAATGAATTGAATCAGAATAGTTAATGCACAAGCACCCAAATAGTCTTTTGCTGGCCTTGTCATACAGACCATTTCCGAGGAGACCGCCTTCAAATGCTTTATCAAATTTTCCTAGATTTCTAGATCTTTCTAAACTACAATAATTCTTGTCTGTCAATTTTGATATATTTATTATCTGTTTCCTCACTAGAGAGAATGTCTGTATAAGGCACTATTTATTTATAACATGTAACTGGTTTACCACAATAGTTTTAGTCAAATGGGAATCAAGTAAAGGTAAAATTTTACTCAAGGGCATTTGTTTAATTCAAATCATTTTGCTTATGACATAATCATTGCAAGTTGATCAAATAAAATGAACTCAAGCTTTTCCAAGTGAGAAAAACCTTATTATTTATGTCTCAGTAACATCAATTTTCCTTAAGAAAAGTTTGTTTGCATTAAGTTAGAGGACTAAAATAAAATCTTGGTATAATTCTTCATAGATTTCAAAAGCCAAACCAGTCCGCTCCACTTGCATTATACACTAGATAATGGGGGCAGGAAGATCAAATCTTTAAGAACTTTGTACATGTGAAGTGAAGTAAACATTGTATTTTGGTAATATGAATTGGTACTGACACAGAAGTAATTTAAACCAGCTTTATAAATTGAGAAGATTATGTGCGGAAAGATTTTTCTTTTGAAAATTGAAGTAAGGGATAGATGTAAAATTTAGGGATTTTTTGCTTAGTTTCATTTTAATCTCTTCTTTTGCCTAAATAAACTAATACAAAGAAATACAAATATTTAAATATGTGTTAAGATAAATATTGCATCAATCATATTTTTGGGAGGTGTGTTAAGGTGAACTTTGCTTGACTGGAACACATAGCTGAGGTCATGACAAGAGAAACACAAGAGATTTTCATGGCCCAAACCTCAGGGTTCCACTGTGCTGAAATCATCTATCTGGGAACCTCGAAGCCCAGAAATCCTCCAACAAGACTCCCAGCCCAGGAAAAAGAATCAAGCATGAAACTCCGTGACTGTCCACAGCAGCTTCAAACCAAAGGATCCCAGTTAACCTCTGGATTTTATCTTTTTAATCATTCTAACCATTTTTATCATATTCTCTTAGATAACATATATTTTATGACTTTCTTTAGTTTGCTCTTTGAGCTAATATTTGTTTTTTAACTCTAAGATTTTCTTTAATCTTAGGATTTCATTATCTCCTCTCTAATTTTTATCTTCTCAGTCTTTGGCTTTTATTTTGCCATTTTTAGTGCTTATTTTGTACAACTTCATCTTACTGTTTCATGTTATCTCGGTTATTTTTATCATCTGCTTTAAGATGCAATTCTTGTTTTCTTTTAAATATTACCCAATATTATAAATGGCAAGCAGCAATATTGACTAAAAGAGGCATCTGGGAGGTCAGTCTAGCCCCAAAGGAGCTAAAAAGGAGAAAAAAAATATTTTTTTTCTTGTGGGTTTTACAATATCTCTTCCAGATTTCTATAGTTGGTTCCTAAATCCCCTTTCTACATAAATCATTTGATTGTAAAATCAATGTGGAAGAGAGGCTAAGCACTCTCATTAGCTCCTTTATTCTAGGTAGATCAACCTGCAGGACAAAAGTACACCCTTATTGTAATGATAATGTACCGCTGTGGATGATTTCTCTTCCATAAAACTGTTGAATTCTGGAATTTATTCTTGGAATAAACCACAATTTACAAGAAAAGAGGTCACAATCACTGAGATCAAAAGGAAGAAGCCAATCAGTTCAAAGAGAAAAACTGGCTCATGACCTCCAGGCTTAACTTTCATTCCCCCTACAGTGAAAGTAGCTTTGCTCTTTTCCTCTTATTTTTCTACTTAGGTCACATTACCATTTAGAAAATTCAAATGGCAAAATGTTTAAAGATAGATAGTAAAAATTCACCTAACATCCCATCACCCTGAAACAATCACCATTATCATTTTAGTGTTAACCTTTCCGTGTATCTCCTTATGAACACCCAAAGACATATATCTTAGAGATATGGCATTGTATCTTACATGCTTTTTAAAAGTGTAAGTTTATCTTACTTCCCCCATTTATGTTTTGCTTCCTAACCTAACGTGGATGATAAACTTCCATATTTATATATGCTTATAAACATGTATTGGCACATATGTACAGACTTCATATAAATATATATAATACATTATACATACATATATATATATATATATATATATATATATATATATATATATACACACACACACACATATATACATATATATGGATAGGCTGGGCTCGGATTTAGCTCAATTGGTAGAGTGCAGCTCTACAGTCTTGAGGTCCCAAGTTCCATTCGCAGTGCCTCAAAAATGAGAGAAGGACATGGCAATCCACTCCCAAGGCAATCCTGAAAAAAACAATCAGCCACTGAAAACACTATAAGGGTTGTGATGAGTCATAAATGACTTGACAACACCTAACAACAAGAAGGAAAGGTTGGGTTATACTGCTATAACAAATGACCCGAAAATAGAAACAATTATTTGTTCATCAATGATGATGTATTTCCATTTTAGGTGAGTTGCATTTGTGCTCTAAGTTATCTTTCCCCCAACATTTTGGCTGATGGAAAGATGGTTGCAAATGTGCTGGTAGAGGGAAAAAGAATACCGTGACATTGCACTCAGGCAAGGAATACTCTGCTGTGGTCCATACTCTTTAGAGGCCACTGATCTTTCTCTGGCCATGTACATCCTCGTGTGACAAGAAGTCTGAAGGGCCAGAAGGTCATGCCTACTCAGTCCTTTGCCTGTCCCTACCCAAATACAATAGCATGCAGCCATACCACTGTGGCATCCAATCCCATCAGATCTTGAAAGCTAAGCAGGCCTCATTAGTAACTGGATAGGAGACTACCTGGGAACACCAGGTGCTGTAGGCTTGTGAGAAGGATGCAGCAACCCACTCACAAAAAACACGCAGCCATTGAAAGCCTCATGAATAGTGGAGAAGCACAACAATAGTGTTTTTTCTGTTGTACATAGGGTTGCTATGAGTTGGACCAACTCAATGTCACCTAACAATAGCCATAGTCTAGACTAGACTGCAGATATAAAGATCCTGCCTAAATGAGCTCTGTGAGTGCTTCTTCTCTGGTCCTATCCTTCTGAGACAGATGAGGCTGTGGTAGGATATACCCCTTAATTCCAAGGGATATACAAGTGTTAGCTGTTTATAGACAATATGGATGGAACTTGAAAACAGGTTCTACAATGTTGACAAAAATGAGCTCCTCATGGCAGGAGACAAGTGGAAATTGGAGGTCTTAATTTATTATCTTTCAAAAAGATAATCACCATGTAGCACAACTTAATATATCATACATTTCCCATTAAATTAAAATACATTTTTACATAGGAATCATTTCTTGATTTTCTGTTCCATTTCACTGATGTGTTTTTCTATGCTAACATCAAAACCATGTTGATTTCATTGATTTCATTGGTAGTTCTCTTCTGAATTCTATCTGGAAAGGCAACTCACTTTTTGTTCCAAAACATTATTGATTACTCTTGGTTATTAATTTTTCCACAATTTAAAAGAAATCACTTTATACAATTCAGTATTCAAAACTTGGCTGAAGTTCTAATAGGAATTGCATTATATTTACATGTTTATAAATATATAACATTGATATTATATCAGTAAGTACTCCCATCGAAAAATATAGTATACTTCCCACTAATTAAGATTAGTTTTCTTGTAACCCTTAGTAAGATTCTATATGAACTACTCTGAATTTTTCCAACTAAATTTACTGCTAAATGTTGTTATAGTTTTATCACTATTGTGAATATTTTCCCATTTCTGTATTTTTATTGCTGTGACAACGAAAATCTACTGATATTGAATTTATCCTGTATGCATCATTATGAAATACCTTTATTGATCAAGTGGTATTTCTGTATAGATATGTCATAGTATATATAGTAAAAAGTTTTATATCTTTCTTCCTAGTATTCTTTTACATTTTCTTATGTTATTGCATTTACTAGGACCACTAATAGTTGAAGTAGCCACCAATCTGTCTAATTCTTGACTTTAATTAAAATATTTTAAAATATTTTAATAGATAGTAAGATATTATTAGTTGTTAGTTTCTGTTGAATGCTCTATATTTCATTGTAGTAAATTATTCTTTCTTTGAGTATTTTTAACAGCTGCTGAATAATAATCTTACAGAATTAATTTTTATTTGTTTGCTTGCTTGCTTGTACTATACAGCATCAAGTTCAGCTGTGAGAAGCAAATAACCACCAAAAGTAATTGTGGCTTAAGATATGTTGTTGTTGTTCGGTGCTGTCGAGTCGGTATCTGACTCATAGTGACCCTCATAGTGTTTTCAATGGCTGAGTGTTTCGGGATTGCCTTGAGAGTGGCAAGGGACTCTCAATGGGAGAAGGGCATCTTCTCCCATTTTTGGGGTCCTGGGAATTGAACTCGGGACCTCAGAGACTGCAGCACAGCATTCTGCCAACTGAGCCAAATCCCAAACCCAGCTTATGATATACAGAAGTATATTTTTCTCTATTCTATAAATGTATATCAATGGCTAGTATTACATATCCACAATTGTTGGAACCCAGGCTCCTCCTCTTACTGTTCAAGCACCCAAAA
Source organism: Pedetes capensis (assembly GCA_007922755.1). Taxonomy (NCBI): domain Eukaryota; kingdom Metazoa; phylum Chordata; class Mammalia; order Rodentia; family Pedetidae; genus Pedetes; species Pedetes capensis. The sequence continues at coordinate 17,496 of VMDO01019539.1, forward strand.
AAGTAGCTTGTGGTCCCATGCTGCTTTGGAGTAGTTACCATGTCTTTATTCCAGAAGGCAGGATGAAAAAAATGGAAAAATTGTGGGCAAATTGTCTCCTTCAACAAATCTTGTCAAAAGATAAATACAATAATTTTACTTACATTATATTGGTCAGAACTTAATTGTATTGCCATGTCTAAATCCATGAGAAGCTGAAAAATAATCTTTATTCTGGGAAACCATATGCCTAACCAAAACTGGAATTTTTATCACCTTCAAAGATGAGAACAGATACTGAGAGACAACCAGAAGTTACTTCTACATGTATCTATTCTTTGAATATTTGAATGTTTTCCTTTTGTTTATTGTAATGAACTATATTAACAGGTTTCCTATTGAAAATTCATGGAAGAAACTTATCATATTGTGTTATTTTTCAATATGTTTTCCCCCAAAATATAAATTACCAAATTTAACCCAAGAAGTAATAAAAAGCTGAGTAGATCAATTACCAAAAAAGACATTAGAACGCTTGTTAAAGTTCTTCCCTTAACTGGTATCACCGGATCAAAATAGACCCTGGAATTTAAATTATGCTAATTTTTTCAAATTTCTAATTGTCACACAGGAGGAAGTGACAGTCCACTCCCGAAACAATCTTGAAATAATAAGCCATTGAAAACTCTATGAGGATTTCTAGGAGTTGGACACGAATTGGCTAAAACTAAGAACAACAATTGTCACATACTGGCATGTGCCCTGAGTTGAGATATACTGTGATTACATGGAATAGCATGTAATCACAGTATATCTCAACTCAGGGCACATGCCAGAGGTGCAGCCCTGTAGCATTTGCCTAAACCCAGATAAGTGTCTGGTGGGGTCATATATGACCCCACGATATCAATTACAATGGCATATCATTTTCCATATTTTATATTTTATGATTGAGCCCATGAAAATGATTGATCTTATAAATTTTAGGATCTCTACATTATAAAATGAGAAGATAATTTTTTGTAATGTTAGTTTTGGTTTGATTTTATTGTAGCTTTTGAAACCTGGGGAAACTAATTAGAATTCTGTAAGTGCCTTAAGAAAAATTTCTTAATTTTTTATAATTATAGTTACACAAATAAATGTTATATTAGTAACATTTTGAAAGGTGCTTTACTTCATGTAACATGATTAAACTTTTTAAAAAATATCTTAGCAAAAATTTTTGTTGTTGTTGTTTTGTTTTGGGGTTTTGGATGACACTACAAACCAGTAGCAATCAATTAAGTTGACAACACCAGTTTAGGGCTACACTGACACCAAGAATACCGGGCAGCATGGAACATGCCTGTAATCCCAATGACTCTGGAGGCTTAGATAGAAAGATCACAGGTTCAAGGCCTGGTACAATTTAGTGAGACCCTGTCTCAACATAAAACATTTTTAAAAGGCAGGGCTTGGGTTGCAGCTCAGTGGTAGAGCACTTGCCTAGTAAGCACAAGGCCCTGGGTTCAACCTCCAAGCACCACAAAGATAAAAAAGGAAACAGAAAACAAAACACCGGAATTACTTGGTTTCATAACTTTGTTCCATCTATACTTCAAAACATAAAAAATGCATGTCATTTAAATAACTCCAGTCCATAAATAAGAAAATATTCACAAATCATTTTATGAAGATTTATATTAATATTCAAAACTTGTTAGATTATTTATAAAAACTAAGTCTTCTTCTTATAAACTTATATACATAACTCTTAATTACAGGACTCCCAGCTGTTAGTTTGGGTGCTGAAGGATGCCAGAAATTTGTACAAACCAACCAACAAACAAAAATACTAGGTATCCTGAATGCTAGAAAAATAATTTAAACCATAAAGCTTAAAGCCATAAGCCAGTCTATAGATCTATAAAAAGCTATAGCTTGTCTAAAAAACTGAAAAAGTAAACTCTATTCCTCAAATGTTTATATTATTTAACCCCTGTAAGCTTCAATTTCTTCAATTATAATATTGGAATAATAATAGTGTTCTTAGGAAAATTTAGTAAGACAATGTATACATAAGCATGTATTGTATGTCTAATGCATAATGACTACTACTAGTTTTCATGAATGGATTTGCCATTTTTCATATTCAGTTGGTAGAGTGCTGCTCCACACTCTCTGAGGACCCAGGTTTGATTCTCAGCACCACAGAAAATGGAGAAGGACACAGCTATCTATTCCTGAAGCAATCCCTAAACAATCACCCATTGAAAATCCTATGAGGATCACTGAGTCGGACCAGACTCAACAGCACCTAACAGCAACAACATATTCGCTGTTGTGAAAGACCTGTTGTGTGAAAGACCTGTTCTATGAACTTATCTAAAATTATCAATAGAAAATTGATTCTTTTATATCTTACTGTTCAAGCTTTGTTTTGTTTTTTAAACTTTCCTAGCTTTTTGAATGAAACCTCTAACAGAAGATTATAGCTATTTTTAAACTGTTTTTACCTCAATTAAGAATTTCTCAACTTTTCTCCAACAAGTATATATAGACAGCTTTCAAAAGTACATGAAATGCCATATAACATAAAATACACATAGTTGTTTAAAATACAGGGACATTAAAAGGCTAAAACATAATCATGAATGTTAATTAAAAACTGTATGTCATACAACCCAATGCACTTGCTGTGGTTAGGCCATGTACTTTGGTTAAAATTCTTTGCAGTAAGTTCTGCTATTGTTAGGTACTAACTAAGCTGCTATGTATTTAAAAATTGAATTATCTGCTTTAACTCCTGTTTTAAAATAAAGAATTTATGTGTCTTAATAGTCATACTTTTTCTAGAAAGTTACCTGAACATTGACATCTGGTATTGACTGAATAATCTCATAAATTCTACATATACAGGACACTGATCCAAACATTGACTTTTTAAAAATATGAATAATATAACACTCAATGGCATTTTCTAAAACTATAAACATGGATGACATAACTGGTTTGAGTTCAGATGTAGGAGGTTGTTTTATTATGAATCATTTTCCAAGAAATACATGACTTAACTAGAAAAACATGTAGTCAGTGAGATGTAGAATGTAGTTTCAATAATAGATAATAGAAATTTTAATTATATTTTAAATTAAGGAAAATGAGTTCCAAGAGGCCTAAGAATGAATTTTATTTTGTTTATTGCCACCCTTGATATGTTTCTTAAGTCACAAAATAACAATTTCTCACTCAATCTGAACTTCACTAAAGCTACCTTCAAGTCTGTTTGGATGCATACCCAAAATAGAGTTAGGATGGCTGTGATGGGTCAAAGGACTGTCATCAAACTACCTTTGAAAGTTTAGTAAATTTTGATCTGAGTTGTTGAGAGAATTTTCTGCTTTCATTAGGATCAGGTATATTTTAGGTGCCACTGCCTTGCTGCTTTACCTTACCTAGAACTCTGCCAAGAGCCACATCAGACTACTTTCAGCTTTCATTTAACTACTACTATCTTTGATCACAGGCTAGGGGTTAGCTCAGTTGGTAGAATGCTTGCTCAGCACACTTGATGCCCTACGTTTAGTCCCCAGCAACACAAAAATGGGAGAAGGACCTGGCAACCCACTCCTGAAACAATCAGCCATTGAAAACTCTATGAAGAGTAAAGCACTGACATAGTGCCAGGCATGGCATAGTGTCAGAGTGTTTCGTCCTGTGGTATATAGGGTCTCTCTGAGCTGAATCTGATTCAACAGCACCTAATAACATCAGCTTTGATCGCAGAAACAGAATTTGAATATGGAACAAGTTTAACCTAAGAGTATGAGAGTTTAACCTAAGGTTTATCAACGTATCTTTAAAATTTTCATTTTATAAAGCAATGCAAAAGTAGGTCTGGCAAAAATAACAATTTGGCATCTGGATTCCAAGTCTACTTTTTTACTTAGCTTATAATTCAAACAATACACTAATGTTTTAGAGCAGAAGTTGGCAAATTGCTCCTGTAGAAGGCTCAAAATCAGTATCTTAGACTTTACAGTTAATACTGTCTCCATTACTTTTCAATTCTTCTGTTATAACACGAAAACAATCATAGAAATCTAAATGAATGTGCATAGATGTGCTTTAACAAAATTTTATCAATCTGTCAGACCAAACTTGACCAGCTAGCAGTTTGTGCATGCTTCCTTTAGAAAAACTGAGTCTATACCCTTTAGCTACAAGATTCATCGATATGTTTTTAAAATAGTATTGTCATTCAAACTGTCAAGTGGCTTACAGTTATTTGTCAGCAAAATATTAAATTGTCTGAAATGTAACAAGTCTAAATTCTCCCAGCCATATGCACTAACATGATCATGATTTGGTTATCTCTTAAGCACACTAAATACATTGCAGTTAACAAGAAATCATAAAAGATAATATTGAAATTAAAAGGGCCTACACTCTTTATATTTAGTTGCTTTGAGGACGTATGCATTCTTTTAAAGCCATGTAAGGAAGCTCTTCTTCATACCAAATTTATTTTAGCTTCAGTTACATGGGGAAATTAGAGTAGTTAAATACAATTATCCCCCTTGTTGACACAGTGTCTGCAACAATGGGCTTAAACATAAAAAAGATCATGTGCTGGGCACAGAGTTGGGGAGTGTTTTATTCTGTTGTACATAGGGTCATTATGAGTCAGACTCGACTCAACAGCACCTTACAACAACAACCCATGTATTTGTCAGTTTGCTATACTGCAGGGCCTTGCATGTTGCTGTCATACTGAAAGATATGCCACCAATATTCCAGATATCCATGGTGGACAGGTTTTAGGTGAGCTTCCAGAATAAAACAGGGTAGGGAGAAGGACCTGGCAGCCCACTCCAGAAACAATTAGCCATTGAAAATCCTATGAATGCAAAGAAGCACTATCAAATATAGTGCCTGGAAAATGAGTCCCCAAGGCTGAAAGGCATTCAAGAAATGCCTGGGGAAGAGTTGCCTCCTCAAAATAGAGCCAACTTTAATGACAGGAATGGAGTAAAGCTCCCAGAACTTCCTTCTACTGATGTGACATGACTCAAAATGAGAAGAAACACAGTGGCTGCAACAATGGCTCAAACATAAAAAGATCATGTGCATAGCACAGCTCTGGGTAGTACTTTGTTCTTCTATGAGTCAGATATGACTTGACAGCACCTAAGAACATACAGAGTTATATAATCAAGATATAGCGGAATTGACACCAAATGATAGAGGTTTCCTGTTTAATGGCTCGCATTAGAAATTTTATGACTGTCTTGCATCACCTATTGTGGTAATGAGAAAAACTTTGTACGTATATGTGTAATGTCCCATATTATTTTTATTCCAGTTATTCATTCACTTGCTTCATGATTTTTTTTTTTTTTTGAGATGAAGCAATAAGCAATCTTAGGGGCCAGTGATTCACTAGAAGCTACAGGATATTGAAACAAAGGGTTACAGAAACAAATTAACAACTCTGGAAAATGAGAAGACACAAAAGGCTTTTAGTAAAGTCATCTGCTAAAAAATGGTTCTGGTGATGTGTAAAAAGAATGCCTGGTTTCTTAGTTTATATTATAAGCAACAAAATATATTTGATCTAGTTATGAAGCATTTTCAGTTGCCTCTTTCTCCTATAAACATTCCAGTGTCTCATTGACAATAGTGCCAGAATTTCATCTCCAGAAAGCTTTTCTATTCATGTGAAATATTTTATGGTTAGATGCCCAATTAATCTGCAATAGTTGAGCTTTGTGAGGCTCACATGTCTCTTTCACTTAGCTGTTACATCTCTAAGTGGGCCAAAGCTCTTTAAAATTTAAAGAGTAAAAGGAGACTTCAGGGTTGCACACAAAGAAGAATACCATGCCTTCTAATATACTGAATTTCAAGTCAAAATAATAGAAATTATTATTCACGGAGAAATTTTTCTTTGACATCCTAGAACTACATTGTTGTCTACTTTAAATTTATGGCTTTGTTTCAAGTTCCATCTTTTTTTTCCACATTTCCCATTAAAACTTGCTTTTTCATGACATGTATACCCTTCAAATATTTATAAGCTGCTACTATGCTCTCAATTCTTTGCCTTTAAACCTGATTTATATTTTCAAGGATACATGGATATTCTGCAATAAAATAGAAAGAGTTAAAACAACAAGGCACCAACTTGGCTCTTCCTTGCTGTTGATAGGGTCCAAAATCCTTCATCTCATTCCAACAAGAAAGCTTTTAACTCTACCAATTTTCTAACCATTAACTCTCATCTTTAGTTCTTTATCCCTTCAAATACTGATGATCATGTACTCTATGGCAGTTTGTGAGATTTACAATATATAAATACTGCATGAGTGAAACTCCATGCCAATAGATGTAAATGATAACACACTGTGATTATTTTCAGAAATAGATGAAGGGAATGTCCACAGATGTTTAGAGTTTAGCCTCTTAAAATGCAGTATCTGAGAAATGATGGAAATAAACAAATATCCATGCCACTAAGCAATTAAAACTTTGTTAGTTATGATAACACTAGGCTGTATTCTCCCAAGATACGTTTTAAGAATATTAAGTTCCAGATCTTATGTTGGCTAAATCACTAAATGAAAATGCTGCTTAGTAAATCATCATCATCATCATCATCATCATCATCATCATCTGATTTCTAACAAAAAAAATGCTCAGTCTACATTTTCAAAATGAGGTAAATGATAGCTTTCATTATCACAAAGAAGTCTTACCTACAGTGAATAATCTCCCTCATGTTTATTCTTAAGATATAAATATGAATTAATATCCAGGTCTCAGATTGGAAGTATTCTATGCACTAAATTTCATATACAGATCCAAAATGTATTTCTCACTTCTTTTCCCAAATATTTTATCAGTTAATTAATCTATACAGCTAAAAATCTACAGAAGGATTGAAGTTATGTTGAAATTTTATATAGAGATAAAACTAATTCATTTGCACATGGTGTAATCGAAATAGTCAACTTAAGCAAACAGAAAAGCATGAGTACCAGAGAACCAGGCTCCAAATGAACAGGACTGTGTTATTTCTCTATGTAAATCACCATTCTGATAAGTTGACCCTGCTGCTTCCAGATAGGTAAAGCTGTTTTTTAATTCTAATAACACTTTTGCACATGTCATTGGGTTTTCCACAGTTGGTCATATTTACAAATAAAAATGGTTTTACTTTCTTTTTCTTGGATTGCCTGTTCATTTTGCTTTCTTGCACCTGGTGAGATTGAGAGTGAAATGCTGAGTGAAAGCCGTGAAAATTATTTTGTGTTTTTTTCCCAATATTGGAAAAGGAAACTAAATTTTCACCTTTCAAAACAATGTTGGCTGTGGGCTTTCCATGGATAACTTTATCAGACAGATGACGTTCCCAGTTTTCTGCAAGATTTTATAATAACTGTTAAATTACATCAAATGTCTTGTCTTTTCTTTCTTTTTTTTTTTTTTTTTTTTTTTTTTTTTTTTTTTTTTTTTTGTGTGTGTGTGTGCGCTACATGGGGGCCGAACCCAGGGTCTTGCACATTTTTTGCAAATGCTCTACCACTGAACTGCACCTCCAGCCCCTTTCTTATTTCTTATCTTGAGACAGGGTCTCACTAAGTTATACAGGCTGCCTCTGCCCTTGAACATGTGATCCTTCAGCTCTGCTTCCCAAGTAGCTGGGTTCACAGGTGTGTACCATTACATCCAGTCCAGATTTTTTTTTTCTATATTTGTTGAGATAATCTTATGGTTTTTGTTTACCTTTATTCTGCTTATCCTGTGAATTTTATCAACTGATTCTCAAATGTGAAACCAATCTTGCATTTCTGAAATCCAACCTGGTCATGATGTTTCATCCTTTGTAAACAGTGTTTGTGTCTGTGTCTATAAGGATTATTGACCTGTAGGGGTTTTTTTGTTTGTTTGTTTGTTTTTTGTTGTTGTTGTTATTGTTGTTGTTGTTGTTGTTGTTTGTGGCTGGGATTTAGCTCAGTTGGTAGAGCACTGCGCTGCAGTCTCTGAAGTCCAAAGTTCAATTCCCAGCACCGCCAAAATTGGAGAAGGGCCTGGCAATCCACTCCCAAGGCAATCCCAAAATAGTCAGCCGTTGAAAACCATTGAATGATGGAGAATCATTCTAGAAAGTAAAGTGTGGTTCCCCTGAGGTCCTTTATTGGGCTGGGATTTAACTCAGTTGGTAGAGCGCCGCTCTATAGTCTCTGATGTCCCAAGTTCAATTCCCAGCACAGCAAAAATGGAAGAAGGACAGGGCAACCCACTCCCGACGCAATTGCGAAACAATCTGCCATTGAAAACCCTATGAGGGGTTTCAATGACTATGAGTCAGACATGACTCGATGGCACCAAACAACAACAACAGTTTTTTTTTTTTTCTTTCCTTGTCATCTTTAGTTATGGAACAGGGGAATTCAAGTTGCTTCTTATCTATATCCAACCCCTCATAGTGGTACGGCCTACAGCTATAGCCCTGTGGCATCCGATCCTGTCAGATCTCGGAAGCTAAGCAGGGTTGGGCCTGGTTAGTACCTGGATAGGAGACCGCCTGGGAACACCAGAAGCTGTAGGCTTGGGAGAAGGACCTGGTAATCCCCTCCCAAAAATCAATATGCCATTGAAAACCCTATGAGCAGCAGAGAAGCACTGACAATAGTGTTTCCCCTATTGTACAGAGGGTCGCTATGAGTCAGATACTGACTCAACAGCACCTAACAACAACAACGACGACGACATAGTGGTACGAGGGGAATTCTGGTTGCTCCTTATTGTTGTTAAGTACCCTCGAGTGGCTGACTCATAGCAACCCTGGTAGGGTTTTCAATGGCTAATTGTTTCAGGATTGCCTCAGGAGTGGATTGCCACATCCTTCTCCCAGGTTGCTCCTTAGGTCTATGATATCTGTAAAATAATTTCCGCCTTCTTAAAATTTCAGATATTAGTAGTTTTTGCCTTCTCTCGCCTTTCTTATACCCATTATTGTTGTTGTTAGATGCCATCCAGTCAGGTCGAACTCATAGAGACCCTATGTATAACAGAATGAAATACTACCCAAACCTGTGCCATATCTGGCACTATTGTCAGTGTTTCTCTGTTATTGATAGCATTTTCTATGCCTGATTGTTTTGGGAATGGATTGTGGGTCCTTCTCCCAAGCCTACAGCACCCAGTATTCCCAGGTGGTCTTCCATCTAAGGACTAACCAGGCCCAACCTTGCTTAGCTTTCATGATCTGACAAGATCTGATGTGAGGGAGGTATGGCTGTAGACATTCATCTCCACAGAGGCTTTTAATTTCATTTATCTTTTCAAACAATAAACTTTTGTTTCCTTGCTTTAGAATTAATTGATTTTGATTTTTTATTTTGATTTATTTTGGGTTAAATAGCTCTTCTTTTCTCAGTTTATTAAAGTGGGAGTTATAAATTTTATCTTGTATTTCCTCTTGTGGTAAACATTTAAAACTGAGAATTTTCATACTACAAAATTTTGATAGCTTTGTCTCAGGTTTCATTTCCAGTATTTTCTAGTTCTACTACTGTAGGAAATTTAAATCAAAAGTTAAGATGTCATAATGTTTGCTTAAAATGTAACCACTAGACCTTAATGTTCCTTATCTGCCTATTTCCATGACAATCTCCACCCTGAGTCACCTCCCATCTCTATTTATCTTGCTGTATACGTAAAACTAATCTTATATTCCACCCTGTAAGCCAAATCCTATCTTCTTAGTCCCTATCTCCCTATGTCCATGACAACCCCCACCCTGCTCTAAACTATATAACCCCAGAAGAACAAAAGCACAGGGTCAGTCCTGAGAGGACTCCTTTCCTTGCACTACCTTGATGTAGCAATATTGTTTTACCCAAATCCTGAGTCTCTTGAAGTACTTTTGGTTTTCTCATACCACTGAACTACCTGTGGTTTTCCATTGACTATACAATTTTTTAATGAAAAGTATTAATTTCTAATTATTTGAAGATATTTCAGTTACATTTTGGCCACTGTTTCCAATTTAATTGCTGTGATTACATGATTAACATCCTTTTCTATACATTAGGACATACTTTATAGCCCAAAACATGGTTTGCCTTATGAATATTGCAGGGGCACTTGAAAAGCATATACTTATTAATAGGTATACAGATGTTGATGTTGTTGTTGTTAGGTGCTGTCAAGTTGGGTCTGACTTAGAGTGACCCTCATAGGGTTTTCGATGGCTGATTGATTGTTTTTTTGAGATCTAGTGATAGCATTTGGAAAACCACAATACCTATTCACCCATTCGTGACTTTAAAAACAACAACAACCAAAAAAATAGAAAACACCTCAAGAAAGAAGTACAGGGAGAATTTCAACAACTTGATAAAAAGATATCTACAAAAGAAAACCTTACAATTGAAATATTTAGAAGCTTCCCTAGAAAGACCAAGAACAAAGCCAGGATGTGTCCTGTCATCCCTCCTCTTCAGTACTACTAGAAATCCTGGCCAATAAAGAACAGCAGAAGAAATAAAAGCTATACAGATAGGGAAGAAAATAAAACTATTTTTGTTTGCAAATGACGTGATTATCTATATAGAAAATCTAAAATATTGACAAAAGAAACCCTTCTGGAACTAAGAAGCGATCATGGCAAATTTACAGAAGAAACATTATGATACAAAAGTTAATTGATTTCCTGTATACCCACATAAATTTGAAATAAAAAACTCAATACCACTCACGTTGACACCCCAAAAGTGGAATACTTAAGTATACAAACAAAATTTAGTATACATCTAACAAAAGCTATACATATTCAATATTATAAAGATGTCAGTTCTTTCCAACTTGATCTATAGTTTCAATGTAATCCCAATAGAAATTCTAGAAAATATTTTAAATATTGACAAATTGATTCCAAAGTTTATAGAAAGAGGCAAATGATTTAGAATGGAAAAAATTGCCTTGAAGGTGAAAAACATAGGGGGAAGAACTGACACTGCCTGCCTTTGAAATTTACTATAAAACAATAGTAATCAAGACAGTACAGCAGTGGTGAAAGAACAAATAGATCAATGAAACAGAACAGAGCCCCAAAGTAGACCCACATAAAGACAGGCAACTGATCTTTGGCAAAGAAGCAAAGTCAATAAAATGAAGAAAAGATAACCTTTTTTGAAAAACGGTATTGGAACTAGAAATCCACATGTAAAAAAATGACTCTAAAAATAAGCCTTACACCCTTCAAAAACTGACCTAAAATGGATTACAAGTACAAATATAAAAAACACAACCATAAAAATCCTAAAAGATAATATGTTTTAAAAATCTGAATGACTTTGTGTTTGGCAATAACTTGTTAGATGCAACACCAAAGTCACAATTCATAATATAGAATTGATAAGCTAGATTTCATTAAGATAATAATAATAAATACATTATTTATTATAATATATAATATATATTCTATATATTCTATATAGCATATAGAATATATATTATTTATATATAATAAAATATAATATATTATTACATATTATATATTATTATATTATTATATTATTATTAGGCTCTACAACAACACAAAAGGTAGTGTTAAGAGAATGAAAAGACAAGCCACAGACTAGGAGAAAATATTTGCAAAAGTCATGTCTGATAAAGACTTTTCCAAAATACATATGAAAAATACTTGTGTTAGTGTTACTATTACTGTAACAAATACTCAAGTCAACTTTTAAGGAGGAAAGGTTTATTTGGGTTCATAGTTTCAGAGGTTTCAATCCATAAGTTGTTGGCTCCATTTCATGGTATATGATGGTAGGAAGTGCATTGTAGGATATAGCTTCTCACTTCATGGCAGCAAGGAAGCAAAGAGAAATAGGAAGTGGCCACAGTCTTAGTACTTAAACTCCCAATGACCACTTCCTTTCACTAGGCCCCACTTCCTAAAGGTTCCATTAACTTTTAGTAGCACCACAGACTGGAATTCAGACCTTCAATACATTGGATTTTCATGTCCCATAAAGACCCAACTAGAGCCACTCTTAAAACAATAAGATGATGAATAATTTTATTAAAATATGGACTAACGACCCTAAATACCTTACCAAAGAAGATATATCAATGGCAATCCTAAAAACTTGCTCCACATCATGCATCATGAAGGAAATGCAAATTAAAATGATAAAGAGATACCACTACACAGACCTTTTGGGATAGCCAAAATCTAGAACATTGACAACATCAAAGGGTGGTGATGATGTGGAGATTCAGGAACTGTCATTCATTGCCAGTGGGAATGCAAAATGGTATAACCACTTTGGAAGAGAATTTGGTGATTTCTTATAAAAATATATTTTTACCATCTGATCCAGTAGTTATTTTCTTCGGGATTTACCCAAATGAGCTATCATTTATATGCACACAGATGCTTATAGCAGCTTTATTTATTTTATTTCCAAAACTTGGAAGCAATCAAAATGTGCTTCAGTAGGTGACTGGATAAGTAAACTGAGGTACTTCCAAAGGAATATTATTCAGTATTAAACAGAAATAAGCTATGAAGAATTGAAGACATGGAAGAACTTTGAATTCATATTACTCTGTAAAGGCCACATTCTATATGCCTCCAACTCTATGACATTCTGGAAAAGGCAAAACTATGGAGATGGTAAATGAGCAGGTTGCCAGAGATTAAACAGAAGGAAGGGACTAATAGGTGGAGCACATAGTATTTCTAGAGTAGTGAAACTTTTCTATATGATACTATAATGACAAATACATGTCACTATACATTTTCCCAGACCCATATGATATACACCAACAGTGAACAGTTACACCACTATTGGGGGTTGGATATAGATAATAGGGGAGGCAATTTATGTGGAGTGGAAGAAGGGATATAGAATATTTCTGTACATTCCTCTCAATTGAACCTAAAAATGCTCTAAAAATTCTCTTTAAAAACTATATGCACTCTGTTGTATTTTTGGTGGAATGGTCTGCCAGTTAATGTTTATCAATTCCTCTATATATTTACTGTTTTTCATTTCACTTATTGTATCAATTGGTGAAAAAGGAGTACTGAAATATTCTTTAAAGAATATAATATAGAGAATTTTATCATCTTTTGATTGAAAATTTTCAAAGTCAAAATATTAAGGATTAATATTCAACTATCTCATCCAGATGAAAACTGTTGGTTCCAATTTAATATAAACAAAATAGAATGAGGAATAAATTAATTGAATGGCACAGATTAATTGTTGTCCTACTCAAAACTTCCTTGCATAATATTGTGGTTTCCTTGATTAAGTCTGATTTCCTGAAAACCAAATTAGAATACCTCAAGATAATTCCACCCCAAATTTCAGTGTAGCTTACTGCTCTATTTCTTTCTTGTATAGTATTTTATCTGCTTCCATGTAGAGCAAAGATTATCATTTAAAAAGTTTTTTATGTTAACCTTCTTTACTGTATATATTGTACATTCTCAAATCTAATCCATACCATTTCAATAATTTTATTGTTGTTGTTAAGTGGGTCCAACTCACGATGACCCTATGTACGACAGAAGGAAACAGTATATGACACTGTGCCATGCACACAGTATCTTAGGCTTAACCCCATTAGTGCAGCCACTGTATCAATCCATCTAGTAGAGGGCCTTCCTTTTCATTGACCTGCCACTTTCCCAAACATGATGTCTTTCTCCAGGAACTGGTGCCTTCTGACAACATGTCCAAAATACAATAAGACACAGTCTAGCCATCCTTCCTTCCAAGTAGCACCATCAACAATTTTAGAAGGCTACAAAATCAGTTGTGGATTAGAATTGCGTGCAGATTGGATTCATGGTTGAGAAACTGCACGTGATTCTCATCCTCAAATGATTTTTGTAGCCCTCTAAAACTGTTGAAAGCTTGCAATAAGTGGTCAATTTATTATTCTCCCGTAAGCATAGTCACTTGACTCCTGAGAGACCCAATTATCTACACCATGTTTCCAGTTAACTTATTTAGACTTCTACAGGATCATAATGATTATTCCAAGTGAAGAAAGTAAAAATGCAGTTATCTACCCAAAAAAATGTTGAGAGAAAAATGGAAAAGTAAACTTAACATAGAAAGCTCCTTTTAGCCTTAACATACTAGATAAGTAATTAAGAAAAAAAAAAAAAACTTGTATAAGGGCAGGGGATGTGCCTTGGTAGTAGAACATTAGCCAAGTATCCATGAGGTTTTGGGTTTGATACCTACCACCACTTAAAAAAAAATGATTGGCTCTATTTTTTCCTCATAGAAAATATTTTTAAATGTTAGAATATGTTAATATTGTAGGACACACACAATAAGATGATTTTTCTGGCTCATCAATTCATAATTTTTGTGTGTATGAAGATCCTAATGTTGTACAGCAGAGATCCAGATGTCAGGCACTTTGCCAAGCTTACTTGTAGGGACAGCTGATTATAATTATTCATTGCCATTAAATTGTTCCTCCTAAATTTCCCATTCAAGTTCATGAATCAAGATGTTATTTAGGCTAAGCTTCTCCCAAGAAAATTGTTTCCTAATTTCTAATGCTTTGACCTCAAGAATATTTAGCAAAAACCTGCTATGATGCATGCATGTGATTTACAAAGTCTGTCAGATATCTTCTCCAAAAGAAAGAACTATCAAAACACAAACTGAAGTCTAAACGTAGATAATAATAGAAGATTTTTCTGTAACCCAAATGTCAGTTACATAATACTCTATTAATTTGACTTACCACTTCACCTCCAAAGAAGTCCATGGATTTAGGAAGTATAAAATCTTCACCATGTCTCCACAATTCATAACACATGGTGAAAGAGAAGGACAATCTTCTTTTTGTGACTTCTTGATCTAGAATTCTGCTTCCACACCAGCTATCTCTCTTGTGCACCAATCCAAGCTTGAAATACATCTTCTTTGATTTCTACAAAACAAATAAGCAAATGCAGTAATAATTTGAAAGCATGGTAGATTTTGGTAATTGATCCCTAGAATTGAGAACAGAAAAAAAAAAAAGTGCATGTTCCAGCAACAAGATCAACTTGCAATTAAGTAACAGTTGTCATCCAACTTAACCTTAACCAGTACCAGGCTTCTGGGGTTACATATGACCCCATGATGTGCATACCCACATTTAGGTAAGTACTATAGCACCCCATGTCTGATACCTGCCTGAGGAGCTATTTTGACCCCATAATACCAGTTAACGGTTAAAATTCCCTTCGGTTCCATTACCACCAGGGATTGCCACTGGCCTTTTCACTTTTTGTGTTCTCCTCATCTTGTTGGTTCCCCTGTCCATGTTTCACTCTGTCCTCTTCTCTCCCTTCTCCTTCTCTGAAGAAATCGTCTTTCCTGCTTTCTCTTAAATGTGGTCATTGTCTGTTTTTTCCACTGAACCTTGGCACTAGGCAATAACAAAGTTCTTAGGACTAACCTCCTACCCAAAGAGCTCCTAAAGTAACATTTCCCAATCTTTTCTAGAAATTCTGGCAAAAGCTATTAATATTTTATTTCCAGTGTCCTATTATTGGAAGGGGTGGTTGTTGTTGTTAGATGGTGTCAAATTGGTGTCCGACTCATAGCGATCTTATGTACCACAGGTGATTGCTTCTCTGCTGTTCATAGGGTTTTCAATGGCTGATGGTTTTTTAAGGAGTGGATTGCCAAATCCTTCTCCCAAGTTTACAGCACCTGGTATTCCTAAGCAGTTTCTTATCCAAGTGCTAACCAGGCCGGACCCTGCTTAGCTTCCAAGATCTGACAGGATCTGATGCCACAGTGGTATGGCTGCAGGCATTGGAGGGGGAAAGAGTATTATTCAATATTTTAAATCATCTACTGTGTATGGAAGACTAGACACAAAATATTGACCTTGGTACTATTATGAGGGTGGTTTGATCTATCATCCTCTTAAATTAGCAATTCTTTGCTAGAATTTTGCAACATGATAAAAATATAATAAAATTAAAGATAAACCTAACAAAATATAAAATCTAAAATTAAATATTATTAGATATATTTGGGGCATAGCATGTCGATAACATGACTTTTTGTCATAGTTTATTTTCCACTATGATTGACTGGAAACATCCTTGCTCATTTGGAATATTATACTAGATTCCAAGCAAATGAAATGTTGTCATTTACAAAGCTAAAATATTTAATTTCTAAATTATGTTCAGTCACTGTATCGATTATAAACATGCCATTTTCAAGGAAGAAGTTTTAATATATTCTTTTTTCCCTAATTAAGATACCATACTCCTTGTTATAGAGCCAAATTCACTGTTTAGTTATTTTTTTAAAAAAAATAATAATTGTCCTTGTTTCAAGTGCATTTTTATTCTTTTCTGGTTTAACTACAAAAAAATCACTCAAAATAAATTTAACACAGTCACATGCCTATAATCCCAGCACTTGGGAGGCTGAGGCAGGAGGATCAATGTGAGTTTGAGACCAGACTGGTCTACACTGAGAGTTCCCAGCCAGCCTTGGCTACACAGTGAGACTATCTCAAAAAAAACAAAAATAAAATATAGTAAATTTTACTCTCTTCTTTTAATAAGCAGTAGCTAAGCATACCCTCTGCTAGGCAATGAGGGTTAGAAGGCTTTAGTACAGAAGGGCAAATTATAAAGAAGAAGGAATAATGTTAGAAAAACATTCATATAGGAGTCAGGAAGAAAATTTAAGATTTCACAAGAGCATATTACAGATTTACTACAAAATACATTACAAAACACATCTAACTTGTGAAAGCACTGTCAGAGAGTATCCAGTGTGGGATGAAGTTTGACCTATAGTTGAAGTCTTACACTAGAAGATTGTTCTTGAAGCACTATATTTAACTGCTATAGTGAACTAGCATGCTCCATGACTTCATTGAAAAATAAAGTTATTTTTATTCTCTAGTTATTTTCTAAACTTTGTTCAGTATGAGTGGTTTCTTCTAGCATCAGTTGAAAACTCACAGGTTTACATTTGCTGGTAAGTAATCCCACATAGTCACTATAAGACCACCTCAACCTCAGTCTAGAAATGAAAAGGCTTACTCTGACACAGCACTCAAAATTTTGAACTAGATATAACATGATGCCTTCCTTCCTGCACCAGCTTGAGTGTGCCTCTCCCAGACGGGTAGCCTGGTTTTGATCATTTCTAAGGTTGTGGTAAGGAAAGAGGGCAGGTAAGGTGATGCTGAGTCACATTGTTATCAAGATTCACACCGTCTGGGCAAACCAGGAGATTTTCATAGCTGACTCTATCAAAGAACACTATAATGGGGTCTCCCAAGGGCATTTGGACTCTGCTCTAACTGCAGTTTCTTTGCTTTGAGAGGGAATATATTTATTCTGAGTGGTTGTTCATAAATTCTCCATCTTACCAACACTGAGATTGCCCTGTCCTTAGGTTTCTTTCTCTTCCTTTCCCACTGTGTCCCTCTCTCCCTCCCTTTGTTGTTAGGTGCCATAGAGTCAGTATCCAACTCATAGCAACCCTACATACAACAGGCAAAACACTATTGTCAGTGCTTCTCTGCTGTTCATAGGGTTTTCAATGGTGGGTTGAATTTTGGGAGTGAGTTGCGAGGTCCTTCTCCCAAGCCTACAGCACCTGGTATTCCCAGGTGGTCTCCCATCCAAGTACTAACCAAGCCCAACCATGCTTAGCTTACAAGATCTGACAGGATCGGATGCCACAGGGCTATGGCTGCAGGCTTTCCCTCTCTACCTACACTCAATGTTTTGCTGAAGCCAACTCCTACAGGCTCACAACAGCAGATGCACTCATTTCCTCCTAACTCCAAGCTCTGTGTTCAATGATGTCAAGTTGACAGCTTCAAATCAGTCAGAATAGCCATATTTGTACCACAAAAATTGCCAAATGCTATAGTCTTGCCCCCCAGAATCCATTCTGTGACCCAACACTGAGTCCATAGCAAACAACTTAAACATCTCTTGTCCCAGCAAATTATACAAGTATAGGTAATTGTCAACGTTGCCTCTTTTACTAGCTCTCTCAGCAACACAGCAACTAGCATCTTTTGCCTCTCAGTACACCTGATGAGCACTCCATCACAGGAGGCTCAGTGTAAAAGCCGCATGTTAAACTTCCCAAGTGACCTCTGGAGCTTCCTTATGATCAGATGTGATGAGGCGGAGCAGGCGCCCTGCCTCTACTCAAGAGTAGCTCACATCACAGCTTTCTCCAAAGCTATCTCTGGCCCACAGTCCACTCCCCACCCTGATGCAGTGTATCTTACAGCTGGTGAAGCATCAGAGAGTTGTGGGACTCATAAATTCTGCATTTGGGATCTGTCTTTGGAAATTCGTGTATATTTTGGCTTAGTGTCTTGTAAAAAAAACCTCAGTTTTAACATCCTGTTTCAAGATGTAAGCACAACTAGAGAAAAAGGAAAGAACCACAAACATATATTCTGTTTGGAAAGACTAGCAAAAATAAAGTCATATGAGAGATAGGCCAGTCCCACCCTTCATGGTTACAGTTGCTGTTGGATTGTTTTAGTTTTTGTTTTAATGCAAAGGGAAGCAGGTTCATGGGTTAAAACTTACTTAATTGAGGGGAAAAAATAATCTACCTTAGCTAAACACAATCTTGTATGAGGCACTGTGCTAGACTAGGCAATGCTTCTTATACCAACATATAAAGGAATCTCCTGGGATGGGGGTCGGTCTTATTAAACTTCAGATTCTGATAAGTCTATGTGGAGCTGACATTTCTAACAAAATCAGGGCTGATGCCCAAGCTACTGCTCTGGAACTTCTCTGAGTGATAAAGCATGAAAGAATATAGACATATAAATATACATATACATATATATATATATACATATACATATGCATGCACACACATACACTCACTCACATACCTATGCACCTATACATATATACCCATACATACAGGATGTACATACAGAGATTAATGAAATTATGGTACAGCAATTTTATGAGGTGGTTATCCGTATTTTGTCAAAAAGAAAACTGAAGCTGAATGACATTAACTTGTCTCACCACACAAATAAGTGGTAGAGAGGATTAAAAATGCCCTTGTCTTCTCCCTTCACTCTTTCCACTGGATGCCACAGAATCTCTGAAATTATTATTGTTATTTCCAAATTATAAAACTTTAGTAAAAAGAAAAAAACTGTTGACTTTATTCTCTTCATAATGTGATTGTGTTCCCATTTTAAAGTAACTTCACATTCTCCTATTTTATGGCCCACAGTTACCATGTTCAATGGCATTTATATATATATGATTTACTCAGGGAATATCTTCTACATACCTGGTCTGAGTCTACATTGTACAACTATCTGTTTTAAGGAGAGGTATTTTGTCCTTTGTGAAGAGGTATCTCTGAATCTTTACGTTATTCCAGTTATGTTATCTAGCTCTCTAGTGAATAGACTTTCTAAAACATATATTAATTTTCTTTACCTCAGACACTCATATTGGATTTGTACAGTAAGCTAACAAAAGGACATACTGAGTCCCAAGAAAAAATACATGCTTCCCCCAGCAAGGATGTATGAACAATTCAGCCTGCAATTTCAATTTTAAAAGATAATCTAGCAGTCCCCAATAGCTCACAAAATACCTTGCTTACCTAAACTTCATTTGCATAAAATACTAAATTATTGGTAAATGATCCTTTCAATATCAATGTTTATAAGCATGTTTTATTTGTTGTCATTGTCACATAGATGTGATCCCTTGGTCTTTAAGATTGCTTCAAACTAAAGGAAGGAAAACAAAAGCACTTGAGTCACATGCTAACAAAAATAAAACAGCATTGGCCATAGATAATTTCCTGAAACCAGTATGAAAAGGAACAAGTTATGTGAAAGAAAAACATTAGCAAGTCATTTTGTGAAATAGTAAAAATTCCAAATATAATTGAAAGGAGAAAAATCTTTCCAAAGTAAATATCCATTTCTAAGCTTGAGGCAACAAACAAATGAAGAGTAAGAAAACCTGTTTTCAAATTACTTTTAAGAAACGTTTGCTTTCCAGATTTACATTATGGTTGAGAAACTGTTAAATAAAAACAAAAAAATAAACAAAATTCTCACTTTTAAATATATAATATTGTCATCTCTACACAAGAGACTTAATGAAGTTATATATTCTGGATTTCACTGAACTGGCACTTTGAAAACATCTCCTTAGAGAGTGTAGTTTAACAATTGAGTATCTTTTCATGTGAAATATTACATCACGATCCAAAGCAAACACACAAAGGATTTGATTATCTCAATAGCTGCTAAAAATCATTTTGATAAAAATCGGCCCATTTCTGTTTTTAAATATTTTTTAAATGGTGTGATAGGCATTGTATTTTTTACAAAAATATCTAAAAATCAATAACCATTTTCTTATTTAATAGTCTATTAGGTACCCTGTACAATAAAATCTGGAATAGACGGTTTCCATTGTTGTTAGGTGCCTTAAGTCAGGTCCGACTCACAGAGACCCTATGTACAACAGAACGAAACCCTACCTGACACTGTGCCATGCCCGGCACTATTGTCAGTGCTTCTCTGTTAGTCATAGAGTTTTCAATGGCAGATTGTTTCAGGAATGGGTTACTGGGGACTTCTCCCTAGCCTGCAGCACCTGGTATTCCCAGATGGTCTCCCATCCAAGGACTAACAAGGCTGATGCTGCTTAGCTTCCGATATCACACAGGATCAGATTCCAGGGTGATATAGCTGCAGATAAGTGTGTCCATAGTCTTCACTAATATCTGGAATTTTTCTAAGGGTTTCAGCTTAATTACATAAAATATAAGTCAGAATTTGAAGTTTTCAAAATTAGAAATAAGAGATCATATTCTATCTAGAAAAATCCAAGAAAATTAATTGAAAAGTTATAAGTATTCATAAGGAAGTTCAGTAAATCAAAAAATACAAGGTAAAATAGAAAAGCATTTGCTCCTCAGCATTTCAGCAGTAGCCAGGCAAAAGAATAACATATAAAAGAACATAAAATATATAGAAATAACTTTAAAAACAAATATACAAGAGCTATGAGTATCTTTCCTGAGTTATTCATATAAATGAATATATAGTAAAATGTTCCCTGTCCATGGATGAGGACATGGGTTACTAAAATCTTAGTTTTTAAATTAATTTATAAATATGAAGAAATTATGTAAAATTTACAAGAAAAGCTTCTTTCAAAACTACATGAAATATTTTTAGATTTAATGTAAAAGAACAGATATGAAAAGAAATTGAAAAAGAAGAGTAATGAGAAAAGAGAACTTACCACTACCAAATACTAAACTATGCTTCTTGTTGTTGTTGTTGTTGTTAGGTGCCGTCGAGTCGAATCCGACTCATAGCGACCCTATGTACAGCAGATTGAAACACTTGCCGATTCTGTGCCAGGCAAATCATCTTATTGATGTTTAAGCCCATTGTTGCAGACACTGTGTCAATCCATCTGGTGGGGGGTTTTCCTCTTTTGTGTTGACCTGCCACTCTCCCAAACATGATGTCCTTCTCCAGGGATTGTTCTCTCCTGACTACATGTCCGAAATATGTAAGACGCAGTTTGGCCACTTTTGCTTCCAAGGAGCACTTTGGTTGTACTTCTTCTCGGACAGATTTGTTGGTTCTTTTGGCAGTCCATGGTATATTCAATACACATCTCCAGCACCACAATTCAAAAGCATCAATTCTTTTTCTGTCTCTCTTGTTCAATGCCCAACTTTCACAACCATATGCTGCCACTGAAAATACCATGGCATGAGTCAGACGCACCTTCGTCTTCAATGTGACATCTTTGCTTTTCAATACTCTAAAGAGATCTTTTGCCACAGCTTTTCCTAGAGCAATGCGTCTTTTGATTTCTTGACTGCTGCTTCCACGGGTGTTGATTATAGAGCCAAGCAAAGCAAAATCTTGGACAACCTCAATCTTTTCT
>VMDO01019540.1:0-39476 GCA_007922755.1 Pedetes capensis
GAGGGAAACCAAGGAAGAAAGGGAGGGGGGAGGGGAGGAGAGGAGAGGAGAGGAGAGGAAGCGATATAGGAGAAGGGAGCCAGGGTAGCTGGAGGGCCTGAGAGAGGGGAGTGGATAGAGAGGAAGAGGGGCCGAGGCTGGCCCTTGAGTATTTCGACTCCATGGGCCTCCATAGAGCCCCCACTACGCAGCAGGAGGGCTAGAAGCCTGACTAGGACTCTGTCCCTCTCATACAAGTTCCTGTGTCCACCGACTTAACAGCACCTTATGACACAAAGGCCCTGAGCACAATGAGGAGGAGCGGTCTGGACCAGGTCGTGAGGGCTGAAGTGGCCGGGGAGAAGAGAAAGCTACGGGGGTCCGGGGAATAAGTGCACAGGCGGTGGTGGCAGCAGCTGTCCGGGGGGCTCTCATTGTCACGAGGACGCAAAGCGGAGCGATGCCCAGCCCCAATGTGGCCCGAGTGGGTGGTTGTCGAGTGGGCTCAGGGTTTGCAGAGGGTGGGTGCGTTCAGAGGAGGTGGCCCTGCTCCCCTCTGCCACCACCACGTGTCCTCTGTGCTCGTGGCAGGGGCTCCTGATGGGGACACATTTCAGGTGCTCCTGCCACCCAGCCATGCTCCTGGGGTGGGGATGGCGAGGGATAGGCTGACTGGCCTGGGCCTTCCACGCTCAGATTGCACCCCCTGCCTCTGCCAAGATGGCCGTCCTGGGCCCCAGGACGGAAAGCCTAGTCTACCCCAGAGACACGTGTGCAGAACGAGAGAGAGAGAGAGAGAGAGAGAGAGAGAGAGAGAGAGAGAGAGAGAGAGGAAGGAAGGTAGGTGTCCCCGAAGGGTGCACAGAGAGAGCAGCATTTGCTGCTGCAGGGCACAGGTGGGGGCTGGCCCTGGGCTGGGCAGGGACAGGGTCCTCTCTACTCCTGACCTGAGCACCTGCTGCCACCCAGGCACCAAAGTCCGGAGACCTTGCACCTGGATCTTCCAAAGGGCCTCAGACCCGAAACCCAGAGATCTCACTCCCCTCACTAGCCCCCAGGGAGACTCCCTTTTCTTTGCCATTTTGGTGCCCTCTCTTCAATCAATTAGTGTTGCTTGGCACTCTGTCAGCGTCTGGGGACCTGCGGATTGTCCCAAGGCCTGAGCTTTTCCCACCGATGACTCTTGGCTGTTCTCACAGGGCTCCACACGTGATAGACATGCCCGGCCCAGCACGGGCCGTGGTGGAGGTCGGGACGCGCTGGATCCTACCGGACCCAGAGGTGGCATCAATTCAACATGTGCTCTGCAGGCCCTGAGCTAAAAAGGCCGAGGCCAGCAGAGAGCGGCAGATAATCCCGGCCCAGCCCCCGAATTTGCAGGTAATTTAGATGGAAGGAGACAGGTGCCGCGGGCCCTCCATAAATAAATTGTGCAGGGATAGGGCAGGAGGGAGGAGGCAGGCCGGAAGCCAGATAGTGCCCCAGGGAGCCGAGGGGTGGACCCAGCCTTCCAGGGTGATTATGTGCCCGCCTAAGGGAGATAGAACTGCCCCTCTCGCCATAATAAACTCACGAGAGCAGGGCTTACCTGGAGAGCCAAGGGACCCAGGGCCACCTGGCAATGCTCCAGCTGAGCTGCTATGGAAGAAGGGCCGGCTGGCACTTCTGCACGGAGTTAGGGGATGGGAGGAAGGGACAGGAGTGGGCTGGGAGGCCAGGGGCAGGGGAAGGGGACCTGGAGGGAGGAGAGAGAGGGCGGAAGGAGGGCTGAGGGGAGGGAGGAGGTTGGGGGTGCAAGGCCGTCAGCCCCACAGGGCAGGAGCCCCCAAGCCTGCCACCTGGATGGTGCCAGCCTGACTTCCACCCACCTCTGGCATCTCTAAGAAGGGCCACAACCCCAGACAGGGAACCACCCTGCCCCCCTGGCACTTCGGGGGTGGGCGGGGTGGAGAGGAGAGGGGACAGGTGGGCCTGGCCGCCCTTTCTGCGGCCCACTCCGCCCTCCCTCCTGCTCCCTGTCCGGCTGCCCCTAGAGGCTGAGATCCCGGTAGACAGTGAGCCAGAGGATGGAGGGAAGCCAGACCTGGCCATGCTGTCCCTGGAGCAGCCTCCTGTGGCCCTTGTGAGTGTGCAAAGAACAAAGAGCCGTGGGACAATACAGCATGCAGGCACTTGTCCTTCAGAAAAAAGAAGAAAAGGAAAAAGGGAAAAAAAATTGACCACAAGATATTTTTTTCCCATTTGTTTCATTCTGCTTAAAACTCAAGAGTCTAGTTTTTTGCCAAAAGAGAGGAAGCTGCAGCAGAGGCCGGAAGTGGATCGAGGGGCACTTTGTGGGTGTCTTCTATCTTACAGTGAGGCAGCCCGAGATGATAGCTTAATAGGAAACTCATTTTAATCGCCTACAAATGAGGAGTCAGAGACAATTAAAATTCATTCCCAATTAATTGTTTTTCTCCCTTCTCTCATTACCAAGCGTTGCCAGTCAGATAACAACAAAGCCCTGAAAACAAAGCGGCTCCAAGCAGCCTCCACTTCAACCAGGTGCCACCTGGAAGGAGCCGTGGTTCCAGCCCCTCCCCCTTCGCAGATGATGTCCCAACCACCCTGGGCGAGAGGCAGCAAAAATCTGCTGGAGCCGCGGACCCGCTAGGCCGTGAAGTCATGGGCAAGGTTATTACCGCGGTGCTGCCGAGCGTTTCTTCATAGTTTTTAATTCCGGTTTATTTACTCTCCCGATGAACGGTCTGGGCAACCTCATTCCTTATTACTGATCCAAGCTTCTCCACTTTGATTCTGAGTCAAGTCTTCCTCCCTCTGCTTTTTCCTTGCCTTCTAGGCTGTGACCAGAAAGTCTAGGTGACAGAAAGCAGGCCATGGCTGGCCCTCGCCCTCCCTCATCTGGGCAGTAGACAACTGCCTTTAACGCCTGCCATGGCCGTCCAGCTCTGTAACCTGAACTCTACACCCGAAAAGAAGAAATTGCGGATGGTATCCATGGGACACTTGTTATTAGGTGCCGTCGAGTCAGCCAGCTCATAGAGACCCTACTTACAAGAGGCCAAACACTACTGTCAGTGCTTCTCTGCTGTTCATAGGGTTTTCAATGGCTGATTGATTTTTGGGAGCAGGTTGCCAGGTCCTTCTCCCAAGCCTACAGCTGGGAACACACCTGGTGTTCCCAGGAGGTCTCCCATCCAAGTACTAACCAGGCCCGACCCTCCTTAGCTTCCGAGATCTGATGGGATCGGATGCCACAGGGCTATGGCTGCAGGCCTGGGACACTGAGTAGGCACCAGACATCTCCCATGTATGACCCTACTTTATGCTCATGTACAACCCTCTTAGCCAGACCCCTCTGCTATCCAGTTCGTAGACAAGGAGAGCCCAAGGAACTTCCCCAAAACACAGAGTCAGCGTGGGAGCCTGGCTGGTTCCAGAGTCTCATCTCTTAACTTCCGTTTCCTCCATGCTGTTCGTCTCTGACCTGCCTTCTAAGATGCTACAGTTTCTTGCACAAACCTCAGCCTTCTTTTCTTTTTCTTTTTTATTATTATTTTTTCTATGTGGAGAATGTTCTCGTTGAATTCATTTCATCTAGGTCTTTTTTTTTTTTTTTTAATACAGGGCAGTTGGACCCAGGCCTCCTGCATGTTAGGCAAGTGTTGTACCACTGAGCTACACCCCCAGTTCCTTTTATAAGTTTTTGAGACAGGGTCTCACTAAGTCGCACAGGCTGCCTCTGGCCTCAAACTTGTGGTCCTCCTGCCTCAGCCTCCCAAGTTGCTAGGATTACCCATGTGGGTCTTAAGGATCCAGAATGGATGGCTCTGAAAGACCCAATATGGGTAAGTGGGGGAGAAACAGCCACCCTGCAGGGTGCAACATGGCTGATGCCACGCTCCCATCCACAGCCGCCACCGGGGTGGTGAGCGTCCCCCGGGGCTAGAGTTCTCACGGAGCCTTTACTTTATTACTATTATTGTTGTCTGAGATGCCTCATAATAATTGCGATAGCTTTCTTAGGAAGCCAAATAATGGGATGCATTTCCACCCTGACTTTATAATTAATGTTTGCATCATTTATCTTTCGTGGAAAGATTATTCTGACTAACGAGGTTCTGGGCCACTAATTCATTACACTGCCTTGTCACTTCCTGCTCCTTCTTATTACCCAGAAATAGACTCATTAGTCAGAGTTCAATGACAGGGAGAAATTGTGTTCGCTAATTTAATTCCTTCACTCACTTCTGGGCCCGACGTTTGTCCGAATTTGGGGATTCAAAGGGGGAAAAATTAGTTGGCTCAAGTCTTTGCGTAGCCTCATTATACCCTCACCTCACCCCTGTTCAACAAGAAAAGGGCCAGGAGGGCTCATAGCCCATGGCTGGGGACCTGTCCTTTCTCAACTCCCAGCTGTAACAGGGAGGTAAAGGGATATTGCCTGGGGACTTAGGGACTTGGAACATAATAGAGTGTATTTATTTATTTATTTATTTATTTATTTTAATCCTCAACTCTCAATGGGTAGTACAGTGTGGTTTGAACATGTCCCCCAAACTCATGTGTTGCAAAGTTAATCCCCTTTCCAACAGTGTTGAGAAGTGGGACCTCTGAGCAGTTATGAGGTCAGGAGACCTCTGGATAGATCCAAGGCATCACTGCAGAAGTGGTGCAAAGGAAATCCTAAGCAGCAATGGAGAGGCTGAGTTTACTCCCCTCGCCTCTCCTGCACACTCTTTCTCCTGTGAGACGCTTTCACTAGGGGATGACGCAGCAAGAAGGCCCTCCCCAGAGGCTGAGGTTGGGCCTCCCGACCTCTGGAACTGTGAATCATAAGTTTACTTTTTAAAGAAGATTGCCCAGTTTCTGATATTCTGTTATAGCAACACAACACTGACTAAGACCAACTACTGCCTGGGAATCTTCCTTAGGAATATCCAGACATCCCTGATAGTAGGTGCCACACACACATGTATATATACACACATAGAGAGCCATATATAGACATGTATATATGACAGAAGTGTTCCCAAAGTCACCCACAACTGGAACATAAGGTGATAAATACAGTATCGAACAGCCCAAGCCCTGGACTTCCACTGATTTGCTTTCCAGACTGGCTACTTCACATGGCCTTGCCTAAGATACTTAACCTCCTCTGGCTTCAGCCGAATGGAAAAGCTGCCGCCTCTCATGACCATGAGGCCCCAGAGGGGTGCTACAGGACCCCTGGGACGAACTTGGCAGAAATGGGCCTCAGAGGTCAGTCATCATAACTCAGGCAGTGAGAAGAGTTGGGGTCTACGTTGCTGTTGTTAGGTGCCGTCGAGTTGGTATCCAACTTATGGTGACCCTGTGTCCAACAGTGGAAACACCGTTGTCAGTGCTTGATTTTTGGGAGTGGGTTGCCAGGTCCTTCTCTGAGGGGTCTATGTAGCCAAGGGGTCTGTGTAGCCACGCCCAATCCTGATGGCCCTCCCAGACTGTGTGAGTCAGCATCTCTGGGTGCGGGATAAGGGCACTGATGTGTTTAAAAGCTGCCTGGTGGCGCTGGGTGGTGGCTCCGTGGCAGGGCACTTGCCTAGCACGCACAGGGCGGTGGGTGGGGTTCACCCCCGGGCATGGTGCAAAAAAAAAAAGGAAAAGAAAAAAAATCAGGGCTGGGCTGGAGCTGGGGTGCAGCTCAGTGGAAAAGCACATGCAGCTGCCTGGTGGTTTTAAAGATGTGGTCAGAGCTGCCAGCCACCGGGGTCTTGAAGTCCCAGGGGACTCAGCAGTCTTGCTTAGTGGAGAGGGTAACCCAGCCGTGTCCTCGGGGTGAAGGGCTGCCCAGGGAAACGGGCTCTGAGCTGTTCTACCCTGAGCCAGGCCTGGTCAGAGGATGGGGCTGCTGAGTACTCTTTCCCTGACGTGGGGCAGGGCAATTTCCTCGGGGCCATATGTGAACCTACATTGCCCCAGGATCTGGGAGGCACAGGGCGAGCAAAACCAGATCCATCGTCACCCGCTGTCATGGGCCACAGGTCTACTGTACAGCTAGACCCAAACCACCAAGGCATGCTTCCACGCAAGCAAACCACGGACTCGGAGAGAAAGGACTATTGTGAGGGTGGGGACCCAGCATGGAGCAAGGGGGGCTTTGCCAAGGAGGGCTCGGGACTGAGCTATAAGGGGTTCATAGCGTCCCCTAGCACAGAAGGAGCAGAAGTGGATTCCAGACAGGGAGGCCAAAGACCAAAGGGAGGACATGGGCTAGAGCAGGGCCAGTATGAGGAAGAGAAGCCCTGGAAGCAACCCCGCCAGCACCAGCAGGGCCTCAGAGACCCCGCGGGATCCAGGTCCTCCTGTTCAAAGCCTCAGGGGAAATCTTAAGTTTAGGATTTTAAGCAGGACAAAGAAATGGAAGTGAGGTGGGTTAAGCCATCCCAGAAGCCCACTGACTTCCCAGCACTGTGACACGGAGGGTCAAGGCCAAGGGTGAGACCCAGAGCCTCTCTACCTCTGTGGGGTCCTCTAGTCTCTATGGTCAGTGCCTTATGGAAATGTGTAGTGGCTCTGGACCCCAGTGGATGGGCTGAACTCAGCTATGTTGGGGCAGAGAATATCCCTCTAGCTCTTTACCTACCAAGAAAGTGATAAATAACTCAGCTCCTAGAAATGCTGGCATCATTGACCCTGGAAGGGCATGCGCTCTTCCATGGTAAATGGTTCCATTGGCTTCCTAGTGGATTCCTGTCCCTTTGCTGCGTGTAGCTTTGTCACCAGGAGCCTGGGCAGCCATGTTACATTGACTCCGTCCACTGTGGATAGAGAGGCTGAGGACCCTTCGCTGGTAGGGACGTAATGGGAAAGCCACCAGGGCTTCTTGGCTGGTGACTGGAGGTCATGGGCTTCTTTCATTTCAGAATGTCAGAAGGGGATGTGTTTCTTCATTCTGGGGTCTGCTGTCCTGGGTGGGAATCCACAGCCAGGGTGCCATGTTGGAGAAGGCTAGGATGGGGACAGAGCAAGTGGCCCCCACACTTTCAAGGTGTTTGCCGAAGATTGTGTGTGCATGACTAGCAGTCTTTTTCTCCATAAGGTGACTCCTCACAAGTGCATTCATGGAGTTTAGTTTCAATAGTCTGTAACTGGGAGAAGGACCCGGCAACCCACTCCCAAAAATCAATCTGCCATTGAAATCCCTATGAATAGCAGAAAAGCACTGACAATAGTGTCTCTCCTGTTGTATGCAGGGTCGCTATGAGACGGATACCAACTCAATGGCACCAAACAACAACAAGTCTGTAACTAGGAGTTTCATTAAATAAAGGAACATTCTGGAAATGGCAAGGAAGGCAGCGGGGCAGGGATGGGGGGTGACACTCTCACAAGGTCCTCCCAGAAAGTGAGGGTAACAGTTGCGGAATAACAGCAGGGTGAAGGATGGAGGGTGTACAGTCCCCACTCACCCTTGACCCATGGGTTGAGGAATTCCCTAGTCCTAAGGACAGACTACTGAGAACAGATGTGTTGCCTTTGATTATTAGGAAAAGAAAAGGCCATATTAAATAAAGCAGCACTAGTGAATGCCTAGTATAGCACCATGCCTAGTATATACTATATATTACAATATTACATTTACTATCAATATGTATTCTTATCACTCACAAAAGAAATAGCAAGAACTAGAGAACTCTACCTTGAGCATGATGTGTCTTAACATATTTGTTGCTTGTTTCATTTAATTTTCAAAAAAAGTAGTGAGAGAAATACCATACCCATTGCACAGATAAGACGACTGTGGATTGAAATGGTCACTTTCCAAAAGTCAAGCAAATACAGCAGAGCAGGGGTTTGCAAGGCTGCCTCCTTTCCAGAGCCCCGGGGAGCTTCTGCTTGTTCCCCGACACTCAGGCTGAGTCTGAAACTCATCTGGTCACTGCATTAGTTTTCTGAATCTCCATACGATATACCATTGACTGAGCAGCTTACACAGCAGAAATGCATTTCCTTACAATTCTGGAGGCTGGCAGCCCGAGGCCAAGGTGTTTGCAGAGCTGGGTTCTTCGGAAGCCGCTGTCCCTAGCTTGCTGATGGCCACCTTCGCCTTGTGTCCTTAGGTGGCCTTTCCTCCCTGTGTGCCTCTGTCCTAAACCCTTCCCATGAGGACACCAGTCAGATTGGATTAAGGAGCAGCTGCATGACCTCTGCTTCCCTTAACGACCTCTAGTGGGCCCTGACTCCAAACACAGTCACATTCTGCCGTTCTGATAGTTAGGGCTTTGCCATAAATTTTGGAAAGATATTGTTCAATCCATAATAGTGACCAGTTTGGTTAAAGCTATTTATCTTTCATTTGCCATAGACTCTCTATTTGGTTTTTCACAGCACAGCAATCACTATGTACCCAAAATATTGTTCACCATGCTGTACAGAAAGGTTTTCTACCTGTATGGCTGGACAAATGTCAGGATTAAGATAACTCACTCCAGAGTGGAGGGAGGGAAAGGATAGGGAAGACAAAGCGGCTGTCTCCAGCTGTCAGTCTTCGGAGATGATCCCCTCTTAATTTCCCTGAGGGATGGGAGGGA
Organism: Pedetes capensis; assembly: GCA_007922755.1. Taxonomy (NCBI): domain Eukaryota; kingdom Metazoa; phylum Chordata; class Mammalia; order Rodentia; family Pedetidae; genus Pedetes; species Pedetes capensis. The sequence goes on from VMDO01019540.1 coordinate 8,556, forward strand.
AGGGGTGAGTGCCGGGAGCAAACAGAGGAAACTTCTACAGGGTGTTTTGTTACAGCACGGCCTGCACGCACCTATGCTCGGCAGGAAGCAGTAACAGAGGGTCTGTCCCAGGGCAGAGTGGATGCATGGAGGGCAGAAGTTTCAGGAGTTCAAGGTCTGTCATACATGAAGAAATGCTGAGTGGTTCTAGTCCCTTTTATTAACATCTCTGAGCCATAGCCTCCTCTTCTTTCTCACATTAAAGCATGGGGACAGATACACCAGGGTGGCTTTTAAATGGTGCTGGAAAAAGGAGGTGTCAAAAACCAATAGAGTGATGAAAGAAAGCAACAGACATCCTCTTACTAACTGCATGCTTTAACCTTTGACTCTGGGAATAATGAACTACATCTCAAATATGCTTGGTTTATTTTGCTGAAATTATCAAATTAACGTATAGGAAGAAGAGACCCAGGAACAGAAATGTGGGGCAAGCATATTCATTTGGTACCTGGCACTTGGGGACAGATAGCTGGAGAGAGGGGGAATTTAATTTCCTGGGGCCCACACGTTTCTGAGTGATTGGCAGGCTAATTTTGCTCTCCACTAGGGCTTGTACTGAAAGGAAGTGAAGATTCAGAGAGCTGCCAAGAACTGTTCCTTGCTTTGGCAAAAATTCTAGACTTTATCAGAAAAATCAAGAACTAGACCCAGGGATGTAGAGGGCAAGGGGGAGAGGGGATTTTCAAGCTGGTAATCATTACACATCATTAGAGCTTCCTTTCAGAGGCATTATTCTCTTATTTGGTCTCTGATTAAGCTTATGATGTACTATATTTGATATGCCTTTGTCATCATGTAAGACAGAGAGAATTAAATTTCTCTGGGGCATGCAATGAATTAATGGCAGATAAAGACACCTAAACCTGGATTCGGTTATCTTTTATCCACCTGCCCTGGATCATCTGGAGCCCTATCTAGAATGCTCACATGGTCATGAGCTTGGTTGACCTACACAGCTGGAAAAGAGCAAGATCAGAGTAGTGTAAAGTATTTCCTTTGCTGTCTCTCTCTGCTCTTCCTGGATAATATATTCTGGGTAGCGTAGAAGCAGTTAAGAGCGTGAATGTTACAGTCAGATAGTCACAAGTTCAAATTCAACCTTCAATGTCAAATGACCTTGGGCAAAGCATCTCATCTTTTTAAGCCTCAATTTCCTTGTTGGTAAAGAGAGGGATGGTAAAACTGACATGGTAGAATTGTTTGAAAATACGTATTTGCATGTATCCATGTCTGTGCTGGTTAGCAAGGTGTCTGAAAGCCATCAAGGGGGGCGTTAAAGAAATGTGACAGAAACCTTGCCTAGAGTGGGATTCCGGCAATGAAGCAGATTCAGTGGAGCTGGCTGAGGCTTGGCTGTCAGCAGATGACATTTCTTTGTTTCAGTCTCTGCCAGAAGCCCCTGCACACAGCCCACCTCAAGCTCCCTGCTGCTTCTCCAAACCCAGAGATGCCAGAGCTAAGCGCAAACTTCATCTGACAGCCCAGCCCTTGTTCCAGGTGGGGGACAAGGCAGACCACAAGATCTGGTGGAGGGAAGAATAGAGAAAGATCAATGCTGGACCCAGAATGATAAACTACGCCAACCTGGGGCACCGGAGCTGGGTAGATGACCAGATCGATGGGTTCCAAGGAAACAAGGAACTGGGTGCATTAGGGCAGCTACGCTGAAAAGTTAAATTCAGTGGCAGGGCCAGGCATTGGGCGAGCGATGGAGCAGATGAAACAGAACACGCGTCTCTGAGGGACCGACACGGAGAGGTCTGACTCTGAAAAATGTCCTGGTTCCTTGTCACCTTCCAAAGACAAAATCACAGCTTTGTGAATATGCATCTAAAAATAAGCATGCGTATGTGAGAGCATGCACGGGTGCCTAGGCATTTGGGGGAGGACGCGTGTGTGTAAACCTGCCTCCTGGTCTTTTTATTCCACAAGGGCACAGCAGTGCTGAGGAATGAGTTGCCTATTAGGGAGGTGCAAATAGAATTCTATTCTCATGGTTCTGAGACCCACCGTAGATTAAAACTATTCAAATATGTCCCATGTACTTCTAGGCTCTGCGGAGATTTTTCTTGTAAAATTAACATATGCTCTATTACCTCCTTATTAATAGGAAATTCAGAGACATTGACTTAATCCATCATAATAAGCTGAGGCTCCCAACATTCCCTGCCTCAGAGCAGGCAAGGCAAGTTAGGGTGTCCAGAGGAGAAGCCCCAGAGAGAATGCTGACCCTTTCTCGTCCAACCAACTCTCACCCCATGCGGAAATATCAAGAAGAGTAAGAGATTATGCTGCAGTGAATGTATTTTAAAACAACAACAACCACAACAACTGAATTTTCCTGTTACGTTTGTGATTCAACCAATTTTGATTGTTGCAGAGACTACAGAGAACCCTGGCCTTGAGCCCCACCTTTAAGTTGCCCTGTTAGGTATGATGGCAGCAGAGGTTATCAGTTGCATAGTGGGGTAATGGTGGAGCCCCAGCTTGAATTTCTCCATTATGCAAATACCAAGAAGTATTCTCAGACAGAGTCCCCAAATCCAAGGTCATAAATTGCTACCCATCCTTGGCCCGTTAGGAACTGGGGCATACAGCAGGAGTGAGCAGTGAAGCTTCATCTGTATTTACAGCTGCTCCCAATTGCTCCCATTACCACCTGAGCTATGCCTCTTGTGATATCAATGATCCTGAAAAAATTGTCTTTCGGGAACCTGGTTCCTGGTGCCAAAATGGTTGAAGACAGATGTTCCCAAGTGTCTTTAGGGAAAATATAATAGGATTGGGATACATGTCATGAAAAGATATGTTCTGTAATCTTCCATATACAAAGGTACTTTTCCCAGTTTAGGGGAGAGAATTGGGTTTTGAACTCTTTTTTTGTGTGTGTGTTTTCATTTTGTTGATAATGAGGAAAAGATTTAAAGAATATGTGTATATTACAATTTTAGAAATGGAATAAAACACCTTTTGTAAAAAACTTTGGGGGTGGGGGTGTTGCTCAGGGTAGAACACTTGCCTGGCATGTGTGAGGCCCTGATTTCATTCCCTAGCACAACAAAACAAGCAAGCAAACACAAATGCTGTGTTCTTACCTCTTTGTAAGATTTCTGAAGTCTCCAGATTCATGCATGTGGGACTGTTTCCTCTGATGTCTTTGACATATGTGGGAGTTCTCAGGTTCTCCCTTTTCTACCAAAGTATTCCCCACCTGATCCTGTTCACCTCCATCAAATGGACATAAGACTGCACTGCATGTTTTAGATATTTTTACTGAATTGAGTTCTACGTCCTCACCCTAGATTTATAGACTGTTAAGTAGGATCTTTTACATTCCTCTCTCTTTTTCTCCGAAAGAAAAAAATAACAAATCCATGTGGGACAGAGCCATCGGTCAACTTTATCAGATGGAGAAGTGTGGCCATTGCAATCTAGCGGAAAGCAATTGGATTCCTGAGCGAAAGAAAGCCTGCACTCGCCTGGAACTTCAGACTGCCTTCCGGGAGTGACCAAGAAAGAGCCCAGTGATTACAGTGACAAATTGGTCTCCAGCTTTTTTAGAAACAATTCCACTTTATGCTAAAAAGGAAATAAGTGGTTTTTCGGCCCCAGCGACCAAGTAGGGAAAGAAAAATACATTGACAGTAATTAAATCAACCTTAAAATTAAGTAAAAGATTCTTAATGTACCGGATCTCAGTTTCCCCACACACCTCCTTTCTGTCCAGAACTTTCCACACCATTTACAATCCTTTAGCGGCAGGCATGTCTACCTTCCACGTTTCTAATTTTTCTCCTTGGAGGGTTTAAATCCTGGCCCTCCATACGCAAGCATATTATTCCCCTCTTCCTCCAGCTCAGATCCACAGCAGAGTTGCAGATGACCCACAAAGCCACACAGCCCCAAATCATTTGCCACTTGAAACTTCACCAGGAAAGTACTCTCGGCAATAGCGCAGTCAGCACATTATATAGGACCAGCTCCTTTCAAAGAGCAAAAAACATGGCCATCTCAAAAGCCACAGCTGCCACCTGGGCCTCCAGGACCCAAGAATGGATTCACCACCGCACCAAGGGGAAGGACCCCCACAGTCTGCAGAAAATGAAGAACTGAGCAGCCACCTACCTGTGCGGACCCTCGACTTCCACCTCTTCCCACCTTCCCCGTTTTCTTTTTCCACTCATTTTTTTTTTCCACTTTAAAAACATCAAACTTTGCCTCGGGGATGAGCAGAATGAAATGTCACTTACCTGTGGAAAGAGAGACAGAAGAAAAAGGCATGCATCACATTATACGCAAGTTCTTTGAAATCAAGGCCACCTTCTAACTTTGAAACCGTAACAATGAGCAGGTATCATTTTTTCTTCTTCCCTTTCTATATTTAATGAAACGCAGGATTTTGCAGGAAGCCTGTCCCCAGGGCCTGGTCTCCCTTCGTGATTTTCCTTTTGTTTCACGGCCGCTCGCTGGCCTGCCCTCTTGCCCACCTTCACCCCGCACTGCCTGCCTCCCCTCCTCACTGAGTAAAGGTCAGGAGGGAGCCAGGGGGAGCAGCAGATGGCAGAGGTCAAGGGCGGCCCTCGGGCGGGAGTGGGCACTGAGGTCCAGGGATGCAAAGGGCCTCTTTTCTCCCAGGAGGTGGAGGTGGCGGGGCTCAGCGACTTGGGAGGAGGGGGGCCCACTCCCCACAGGCAGGGTGACCTTCTGGGACTTTTTCAAATGTCTTTGGCTCTTGGTCTTTCTTCTGTCTCTCTGGCCCATCAGCCCTCCTGAGTCAGCTCTGAGTGAACTCACCCGAAGTCCCTATGCCCGTCAGCCTGTCCAGTCTCACCATCCAGACCTGCTTGTTCCAAAGGTGGTCCTGACTATAGGGTGCTAAGGCCAGCCTGTCCATACTGTCCAGCCCCCTGCCTTGAGGCTTAATCTGACCTGGTGATCTGAATCCTGGGAGAACATCTTTCTGAGACCCCTCCTACCCCAGAGCACTGACTCCACACCTTGTTTGGCTCCTGGTCCCCAAAGCTCACCTTCTCACATAGCAAGTTCCTCACAGCCAACTACCCAGCTCCCTCAGCTGCAGGGGATCTGGACTCGGCCTTCTGCTTTCAAGAATAGCAGCCCCTTACCACACCCAACCATCTCCCATGCTGGCATTTGAAAATAGACTTCAGGGGCTTGCCAGTATTTTTCTTAGGGTTGAATAATTCAGTTCTTTTTAGCCTCTTAGAGATTGTAGTCTTTCCCTTTTTCCTTCTCCAAGCTTCTCTGAGACCCTCTACCAGGACCACCCCAGGGCTGAGCACCAGACAGAAAAGTAACCACGAACTCGGTAGGGTTGACTCTGCACTCCCTAGACTTTTCCACTCAGGACAGTCTCCCCAAAATGCATGATGCTCAGATATGTTTAAATGTTGCATCCCCTTTTCTAGGAGATTCCCCAGACTGCTCCCCTCAGGACCCTCTGGCAAGCCTGTGCAGTGCTCAGCTATGTGTGGAAAAGGCTGCATCCCATTCTCTGGAAGATTCATGACCGAAATAGTATACCAGGGGTTTGGAGAAGGTCCGAGGTGAAGAGCCACACTTCAGGATTTCCTAAAAGAATTTGGCTCGGAAATGCTTCTTCCTACACATACGTTAAAACACTTTCCCTCAGAAGGATGGCTATTTTTTGTTGTTCTTGTTATGGACATTAAATTCAGAAAAACTTGATCCAGTTTGACTATGGACCACAGCCGGTGGATCCTGAAATTGATGCTTGGCCCAGCCTACCCTGTAGGAAGCATAGGTTGGAGATGCTCAGAAACCTGGATCCATGTTGACCATTCCCTCCCCTCGTATTAGGAGCCATGACTTTGCTCCCAGCAGCTCCTTCACCTGTCAGGAGGGGGGAATCCCGCACAGCCTGCGCCACCCCCTGGGATGTTGTGAGGCTGTAATGGTCCTTCAAATGTGCTTGGTAAACTGAAAAGGAGCCATTGGAAGGGTCTGGAGTGAGAAGCAGTGCTGTCTTTGTGGCCATGCATGTGGACAGAGGGCCCATTGGGCCTCAGCTGCAGTGGGGACTGGGTGAAGGGTGTGAGGTATAGGTTTGTCCCCAGCCAACAAGAAATCAAGAGCTCGTGTGCCTGTGCCACTTCCCCTACTTTGCCTCGGGGATCTCACTGATCTCGGGGACCTCGGGGGTGACACTGATCTCACAGGTCATTTTCCACCTTTAATACCTGTGCTCACACGCTTCCCTCTGTTGCATGGGGATGACATCTCTGGCTTCACAGCATTCGTGGCTTTGGAAGCCAGTGACCCTGCCCTCTCTCTGCTCTGCTGCTTTGCCCAGGACAACTTTCTCAGCTTCCCAGGAGTTTCTAAGAGGAGAGAATTTGGTGGACCAGACATGTGGGCACAAGGCTGTGCCTACTCCCATTATTAATCAGATATGGCACAAAACAAACAGGCATTAAAATAACCAGTGAATGTGGATTCATTGATTATGAGAAAGGTACCACTGTGACCAGGGCTGGGATTTAGCTCAGTTGGTAGAGCGCTGCTCTACAGTCTCTGAGGTCCTGAGTTCAATTCCCAGCACCGCAAAAAATGGGAGAAGGACATGGCAATCCACTCCAAGGCAATCCCGAAACAGTCAGCAATTGAAAACCCTGTAAGGATCACTATGAGTCGGACACGCCTCAACAGCATCTAACCACCACCACTGTGACCAGGTGCTACACTCTCATACTCTCAGCAATTTAGGAGGCTGAGGCAAGACGATTGCCAAGTTCAAGACCAGAGGTGGCCCATGCAACCTAGTGAGACTTTGCCTCTAAATAAAAAATAAAAATAAAAAGGGGAGTGGAGGGTGCAGTTCAGTGGTAGAGCACTTGCCTAGCATGTACAAGGCCCTGGAGTTAACAGTCCAGGACCGCACACAAAGAAAGAGAAGGAAGGAAGGAAGAGAGGGAGGGAGGGAGGGAGGGAGGGAGGAAAGGAGGAAAAGAATGGAAGAAAGAAAGAAAGAAAGGAGGAGAAAAAGAAGGAAAGAAAGAAAAAAAGAAAAGAGCAAAGTAAAGAAAAGAAAAAGAAATACACCACTCTGTTGCCGTGTACCCAGAGATTATATTTGGGGGCACAGGAACTCTATTTCCCACTTAGAATTGTTACAATACAAAGCTATTCTAAAAAATAAGGGTTACAAGTAAAAGAAACGGGCTGAGGTTTAGCTCAGTTGGTAGAGCGCCACTCTGCAGTCTCTGAGGTCCCAAGTTCGATTCCCAGCACCACAAAAACAGGAGATGGACGTGACAACCCATTCCCGAGGCAATCCTGAAACAATCGGCCATTGAAAACCCTATAAGGTTTGCTATGAGTTGGACACAACTCGATGGTACCTAACAACAACAGTAAAAGAAAACATTACCCTGTAAGTTTTCACTCATTCAAGAAAACATTCAATGTCTGTGTAAGTTCTAGAAATATTCCTTACAGAATGGGATGGTTCTGGGAGATGACTATTTTCTGTGCGTGGTAGAACAAATGGACAAAATGGAACCAAAATCCCAGTCCTGGGAGAACCTGAAGATTTCTTTGGAAGAGCAGAATATATCTTTAAAAGTTGGGGAAATATTCAGAGAGCCATAAACACAGTCCCAAGTTTCTCTCCACCTGCCCTCTTTTTTTTGGGAGTTGAATTTATTGAAACCCAGCACCTGCTCTCTGGGCTTGCACAGAGCTTGTCTCAGAAAGGGTCCCTGTATCTTGCTCTTTTCTTCATGCCTTCTACAGTTTGGATGCAGAATGTCCCCCAAGGACCATGTACTAAGGGCTTGGTGCTCCGTCTGGTGCTACTGGGAGGTGCTGTGGACCCATAAGAGGCAAAGCCTGGAGAGGTCCCAAGGGGCCATGCCCTCCATGGGGAATGTGGGATTCTGGCTCTCAGGCTCTCTCTGCCTCCTGGCCCTACCTGTGAGCACCCACTCCAACATGTACTCCCTCCACGCTGTGCTGTCCTCACTGGAGGTCAGAGTCATAGACTATCCAACCTTGGACTTGATCCCCAGAACCACAAGCCAACATGAGCCTCTCTTTACTTCAAAAGTAGCCCCCGTCAGGTATTTTGTTATAGTGACATGAAGCTGATACTATAGAACCTGACAACAAAGCTTGCTGCTCACTTTGCCCTTTCGCCTTCCTTCCACCCTGCCACCTATCAGAATCTGAAGTGTTTACTTTGCTATTGCATTTTGACTTTGCAACCTTGACAACACCTAACTCAGGCTTTGCTGCAAAATAAGTTATGGGAAAGCTTTAGGTTTTCCAACATTTGTGAATTTGGAATTGCTGATGAGCGATTATGGATTTGTACTGTGATAGTACGGGGCCTACACAGATGAAAGGTATGATCTCTACCTTCTTATGTTCCAGAGGGGAAAACAGATGAGGACGCACTGTGTTGTAATATCAAATGGGCATCTGCAGCCATAGCACCCTGAGCATCTGATTCCATATGATCTCAGAAGCTAAGCAGGGTTGGCCTGGTTAGTCCTTAGATGAGAGACCCCCTGGGAATACCAGGTGCTGCATGCTAGGGAAAAGGACCTGGCAGCCCACTCCGTAATCAGTCCTCCGTGGAAAACCCTATGGATACCAGGGAAGCAGGGACATAGTGCCAGGCATGGCACAGTGTCAGCGACTCTTTCATTCTGTTGTACATAGGGTCACTGTGAGTCAGACAACTTGAAGGCACTAAGAACAACAATGTTATATGGGCAAGACAGAGGCAAATATGAGTGTATGAGAGGACAATGGCAGCTAGCTTCCACTTGGGTGCTCAGAATAATATGAAGAAAAAATAAAACTGAAATTAGGTGTAAACCACCGGGGACTATTTCAAAGAAAAGGCTAGCCCTTTGTGAATAGCTCCCTACTGAAACGCTACATTAAAAAATCTGCTGACCAGCATCCATCCTCCAGCCCTCTGCAGCAAGGGAAAGCTTGCTGGCTTTTACTCCCGGCCGCAGTCACTCTGCAAAGGAATTCCCCACTGATCTGTCCTCGTAGCCAAGGCTGACCTCAAATGCTCAGCTTGCTGAAGGTCTCCGCACCCCAGAGAGGAGCTAAATTTGCAGATGGGGCCCTGCCGACCTGGCCTTGGTCTCACGCAGGGCACTGGTAGCCCAACCCGTTGCACGGACTTTCTGGCTGCTCTTTATAAGATCTTAAAGCCACACGTGGAAATAGCCCCATTGTCCAAAATCAGCTTCAGCTAGAGAGTTTCCTTTTCTTCCCTTCTGCCTTCCTCATGCTGATATTTATGGCAACACAGATAACCCCTCCAGTCCACAGCCAGGCACTCAGCCTCTGGGGGTGAAGAAATGATACCAGTACCCCAGCACAAAGGACTCAGGCCAGTTCACATGGACACGGTCCAAGTGCAGTTCAAGGGTTTTCTGTGCACCCAGGTCATGTTGCGGGGGAAGTGTTAGTACTGACAGTTACATCTTACTCCAAATGTGGGCCAAGGTGGTGGTGGTGGTTGTGGTTAGGTGCTGTGGAGTCCGTAGCTGACTCATAGCAACCCTTATGGCGTTTTCAATGGCTGTTTCGGGATTGCCTTGGGAGTGGGTTGCCACGTCCTTCTCTCATTTGGCAGTGCTGGGAATCGAACTTGGGACTTCAGAGACTGCAGAGCAGCACTCTACCGACTGAGCTAAATCCCAGCCCCATATGTTGTTGTTAGGGGCCCTCAAGTTGGTATCTGACTCATAGCAACCCTACGTCCGACCCGCGAAACACCATTGTCAGTGCTTCCCTGCTCTTCAGAGTTTTCATGGATGGACTGATTTCTGGGAGTGGGTTGCCTGCTGGGTCCATTTCCCAAGCCTGCAGTATCTGGTGTCCCCAGGCGGTCTCCCATCCAAGTACTACCCAGGCCCGACCCTGCTTAGCTTCCGGGATCTGATGCGATCAGAAGCCACAGGGCTACTGCTGCAGGGGGTTGGGGGGAAAAATTAGCTCTTCTCAAACATGGCCTCTGAGGACCTCTCTGCCTTAGAGAAAGGAAAGATGGGGTGATAAGGCAAGGGTTTGGGCCCAGGTCCCAAACTAGGCAATGTCTCTTCCTCCTCCCTCATGCCCCACTTCCTGCATGTCCCAACTGAGAATCTGAAAACTCACCAGCAAGAGCCCGAGGCCCACGCCCACACCGCTGGGATCTGCAACAGCACCTGTCTGACACCAGCTGAGGTGGTTGAGTCCCTGCCCCGTTCTCCTCTGTGTCTGTCAAGGCCCAATGTCAACGCCCCTGTCTACACACACGCTTGGGAGACTGGCTCCTGGCTCCATGGACCTGCAGCTGTCCACTTGACTCAGATGGGCAACAGCACGGCCCCACGCTGGGTTGCCAGGAGGAGAGGAAGAGCAATCGCTGAGTTGGTCTGTGTGCGTAAATGAAGTCCGACCACCTAGGAGTTCAGTATTTTTAGGCCAGAATTTTAACAGATGGCGGGTTGCATTGAAAACCTCTTCTCCAGCCAGCCCCCCAGTGGGCTGGCGTGGCAGGGGTGGAAACCCCCACCTCCTCCGTGGTTTCTCCCCCCCCTGTGGACACTGTTGGAGTGCACAGCCTTGCACCTTCCCCACCCACATCTTCACCACGCTCCGAAAGCCATGGCACTAACATCTATCTGACGCTGGTGGGGAAACTGAGGCCTTTCGGGGAGAGGCAGGCTGGTGAAAGCAGAGGAGATAATGGAGAGGCAGAGAAGAAGGGACACGGGCTGCCCCTATTTGTTGTGTTCTTTTCCTGGCGGAGGAAGGTGGGCTTCCTGGAAGCAGATCCTGTGTGTCTGGGCGGGGTGGGGAACAGCACCTCAGGGGGGAGCTGAGTCCCTCAGAGAGGCCCGCCCTTGCCCGTCCTTGCTGCACACGGACCTGGCCGGGTGGGAGATTTTCCTTTTCTTTCCACTGAGCATGTTTACTGATGTTTGCAATTAGGCAGCAAAATGGGCAAAACATCTCGGGGGTCTCCACTGTCCTTTGTCCAGATAGCCCTTCTTTCTGCACCACTCCTAAGTGGGAAGCAGGGAGGAGTCTGCAGGGGGCCCTGCCACAGCCCGCTAACTGCCCACAGCCTATAGCTCCTCTGCTGGGTCTTAAAGAAAAATGGCTGAATCAGCCACCTGCACAAAAGCCACTAAGCCAGTGGCCAGATTTGCAAAGCAACGTGTTGGAGTGTACGCATGGTGACAGGTGCTCCGCTCTGCGACCAGCACTTCTGATCGAAGACGTTTGCAACATGCCCTGAGGTGCTGCATTTCTGAGCTGCTGGGTGGGGACCAGGCTTTGGGAAGCCCTGCATATGAAAGTCCCTGAGGCTCTGGGGAAGGAACATGGCCCCTGCTGCAGGAGTTGTTTGCTGTTCTGCCCACAGTCCTGGAGGCTGTGACGTGGCCTCCCCTCCTGCCAGGTAGAAGGGCTCTGGCTCTACCAGGGAGAAAGAGGTCCGCCTGCCTTTCCCTGGCCGTCCAGGGCTGCCCCTGGTGAGGAAGCAGCCACAGCCAAAGGGAAGGAGGACAGCACTGCCACCCCACCTCTTCTGTTGCCAGAAGATTCTTCACAAGGACATACCTCCATCTCACAGAACTGCCTGCTGAGGATGAGGACGGGAAAGAGGCCGGCTGACCCTGCCACCGCTAAAGCAGTCCTCTGCATCCAGCAGATGCATTTCTGCTGAGTTAATCCATGTATGAGCCGCCCATGTGACAGGCATGGAAGCCAAAGGGCATCGTATTTTTCGGGTAGAGAGGAAGGCATGATGTGCTCAATTAGCAAATACAGGGGGTGCCAAAAATGTACCCTCATTCTAAGTATTAAAACTGAATACTCAATATCTACCAACAACAAAAGGTGAATCCAAGTGACATTCATTCTGCAGTCACAAGAGGTGCTCAGAGTGGTTACCACCATAATTCAACTCAACCCCGAAGAATAATACATAGACTGCTGTTGTTGTTAGGTGCCCTTGAGTCGTATCCGACTCATAGTGACCCTCATAGGGTTTTCAATAGCTGTTTGTTTTGGGATTGCCTGCCTCGGGAGTGGATTACCACATCCTTCTCCCAATATATAGGTTACATGGCTTAAAATGTGGACACATTTTTGACACCCCTGGTATTTAAGGAGCATCTATAAACATCCACCTACCTATTTGATAAGACTAGAGGTTGCATCAACCTGAGATAATCGGGGATTTTACTTGTGTACATTTTATAATTTACAGATCCTGACACGTCCTCAGCCAAGCGTCTCAGTCATCTTGCAAACCACTCCCAAGGGACCCCAGAGAGAGGCTGGGGAAAGCCCCTCCAGGATTGCCCGTGTGCAGGTGCCCTGTGCTCTCTGCCCAGGACCTCAGGTCAGAGCCAAGGGCTGGCTCCCTCCTTCCATCTCCTTGCCCTTTGCCCAGGTGAGGACTGGGGGCGGCTGAAGGGGGCTGTGTGCTGACTGCAAGGCACTCACTTTCCTCCTCCTTCAGAACATTCCCAAGGCGCAGAGGCGGATGCTTCTTGCAGGTCCTCCACGTAGCCACAGGGCCCTGACAGGGAGGAGCGAGGGGCCTGTGTTTTCTCCCTCCCTCTGAGCTTGTTCATAGAGTAAAACACAGAATCCCTGCTGCGACAGGTGATCACAGCCAAAGCAAAGGCAGGTTTGAAATTCATCAGAGAATTCCTTCTCCCTCAGCTCCAGTCAGCCAGGCCCGAGTCTCGCCTGCCCCAGGGCCCCCTGGCTGGTGCCAGTACCCCAGAGGGAGCAGGGAGGTGGTAAATCTGTCTTTCTAATGTCCCTCTGTGCTTCTGGAGGCTGAGAGAGACAGCAGGTGGAGGGAGACACGCAGACTCAAAGAACAAAGGGAGGAATGAAAGAGAGACCCCTTCAGAAAATGATCCACGAAAAGCGAGAGAGAGAAAAGGCAGACTTATCTAAGACAGGAAAATATAAGCAAAGGTGAAAGAGGGTGGAGGGGATCAGTGGGGGGAGCAGAGGCTGGGGAATGGGAAGGGGGAGGGGAAATAAAATCCAGGGGAAAAAGGGGAGAGGAGAATCTCAAAATGTATGATGCAACTACGCGAATACACAGGAAATATGGCGTCATAAAATACGTGCGTAGATGAGCTTGTAAGCAAACGTGATGTAATAGTTGCACAATGGATATAGCAAAAATCTTACTACTCTGCACCCCACCAACATTGATAAACAAAGAAAAATAAAAAAGAAAGAAAGAAAGAGCAGGCTTTGAGTGCTCCTGTGTCCTCCCTGCCTTCTTCCTTCTGGAACAGGTTTTGTGGTCCACACAGGGGGCACCAGTGGGGACCTGGGGTCCTCCAGCACCTGGTGGGTAAGGGCAGTGGCATGGCCAAGCCTGGGGACTTTTCAGAGACCGGTAATGAGTTTGCTCCAGTGAACAGTACAGTCGGGTAGGAAAGACAAGGACACTCAGCGGTGGCACAGGTCACATTCCAAGTGGCTCTCCAAAGGCCGGCAACTGCCATCGGCTGCCACAGGGGCCAAGGCTCACTCCATGACCCCGGGGTCTGGAGTCCCACAGTGTGCTCAGATTCCTGCCCCACTGCAGGGAGGAGCAAACATTCAGTGCCCGTGTTCACCTGTTTGTTCCTTTCTTATTGAGGCAGCAAGTCCCATCCCTCCCTCTTCCCATCAGGCCACTCAGCAGCCAGGGAGGTCAAGCTGGACCAAGTCACAGTGGGAGCCTCCAGCTCCAGCCTGCTGACCCATGAAGTCTGGGAAGTGGAGGACGTCCTCCAGGCCCCGCCTAGGACCCATCCTGCCTCTTTCTGGAGTTAAGAGGGGTCAGGGGCTGTTTTTGTGCCCTAGGTTGCACTTCTGTGTTAGACAAACTGCAGAGGAGTAGCTTCCGAAAAGATCAACAGTAAAGGGTGGGCTTTGCACTCAGGGAGGTGAACCTGGGGCTCTGGGAGCCTCTTGTCTACCTGTCAGCTATGTGGTCTGGGCTCCAGGCTGAGACTGGACAGCCATCTTGTTCTGATTTGTGACCACTGGGAGTGTGCATGTTCTCTGGGCACCAAAATTCCCAGCAAATGCATTTGGCTAACAAAGGGGCCTCATCATGGACTGTAGGTGTTATCTCAAGCCCTTTCTCTTTGGAAAGCCTTCACAATAATTACATCTGTTCCCATGCATTGTACCACATGCAGAGTCCATTCATATCCATTGTTATTCTATCTAGTCCTCACAGAAGCCATACACAGAAGCCAAGTTGTCTCACATTCCTGCTTATACAAGAGGACACCTTAGTTAGGAAGGTTGTCATTGGCCCAAGGTCACAAGTAAACTCATAGATCTAGAATTCCGGGGCAGGCCCCAGTCCCTGCACCCCTACATTAGGGATTCTGATGGAAGAGTGCCGGCTTCCAAGGCAAAGGGTAAGCCCCGTGGGAGGCCACCGGAGCTGCTTTGGGCATAGATCCTTCTGCTCTTGGACCTTCTCAGAACAGCACAGCTGATGAGCTGACCTAAGCATCCTGTCCTGGTGGACCCCTTTTTGCCTTTTATGTTCTATTTTTTTTTAAACCTCAGCCTAGGAAGCAAAAATTTAAATTTACTAGTCCCAAGCTGAATATATATCCAAGAATCCTACCAACCTCAGTACATAAGCTTTATTCCACAGCATCTGCTAGGGAATCTCTCTTAAAATTCAATGTTGAAGATGTCCAATTGATTTTAGTGAAGTCAGTAATAAGTAGTTAATTCTCAATAAGTGTTTTTAATAATTGGCTGGAATTTATTCAACTTGCTTTTCAACTAGCTATACCATGGTGGCTGCTATGTGTTGAAACCAAATGATTATTAAAAACATTTATTGAGGATTAATTTTGCAATAACCACCTACACAGTATCTATCAAAGTAAATTCTCCATAAATGCATATGCGGGAAGCTTAATTTAAATTGTTTTATAAAAGAAACTCAAAGAAAATACTTTCTAGGGGAATTGGCTGTTACAAAAGCCAGGAACGACAGTTTCTTGTTCAGTCAACTGAAAAATGATAACATTTTTGGTCTTTCTTATCTAGTGATTGGCAGACCACATGTACAAGAAAAAAGAGAAAGAAACCAAAATCAAGGAGTCCTGATCAGTAGATTAAATATACGTGTGTTTTATTGATGATTGTTGTTGTTAGGTGCCGTCAAGTCGGTATCCAACTCATAGAGACCCTACATACAACAGGTGAAACACTATTGTCAGTGTTTCTCTGCTGTTCATAGGGTTTTCAATGACAGATTGATTTTTGGGAGTGGGTTGCCACGTCTGTCTCCCAAGCCTATGGTACCTTTGTTCCCAGGAGGTCTCCAATCCAAGGACTAACCAGGCCCAACCCTGCTTAGCTTCTGAGATCTGACGGGATCGGATGCCACAGGCTGCAGGCTTACTGATGAGTAATAATATCCAAATGCATGCACACATCTGGAGCTTTTACTAGAGTTACCCCACCTCCAAATAATAACTCATTTATCATCCCAAGAAGGAGCAGGCAGAGGAGTTTCTCAATATTTCCTTGGAATTAATTATTAGAATTTCTTAGTACTTTATGTTTTTGGAAAATTAACTATTTTTTTCTGCTGCAGTTTAAATTCATTTCCTCTTTAGAGAGGCCAGGGGCTGGGATTTAGCTCAGTTGGTACAGCCCTGCTCTGCAGTCTCTGAGGTCCCTGGTTCCATTCCCAGCATTGCAAAAATGGGAGAAGGATGTGGCAACCCACTCTTGAAGAAATCCCAAAACAATCAGCCATTGAAAACCCTATGAGGGTTGCTATGAGTCAGACATGACTCGACAGCACCTAACAACAAAAACAGAGAGGCCACAACAATGCTAGAAAATACGCAATTACTCTTTCCCTTATACTGCTCAACACAGTTGTTCTTAAACCAGAGGTGGTGATGGTGGGGGTGGTGATAATGACTTTTATCCAGAACTTTCCATGAGCGAGGCACATAATCTCATTTTATTTTCATAAATACTCTTTTGATGATTTTGTTATTTCTTTCTGGTTTTCAGACTTTTATTCATTTGTTTGCTTTGAAATGAGAAAGCACTGTGTTGCTCAGGCTGTCCTCCAGTTCCTAGGTTCAGACAATCCTCCTGCCTCAGCACCACAAGTGTCTGAAGATTGATATATGAACCATGCCTGTGCTTTGGTCTTTATTGAGAATTCAGGGAAGTTTAGATCTGAAGGCAAGACTGGATTGTCAGAAGCTATGGAGAACAGGGGGATGGGGCTTAGTTCAGTTGGTAGAGTGCTGCTCTGTACCCTAGGAGGCCCTGGTTTTGAACCCCAGGCCTGCAAAAAAACAGGAGAAGGACCTAGCAGCCCTCTCCCAATACAATCACAAAACAATCTGTCACTGAAAACTCTGAATAGCAGAGGAGCACTGACATAATGCCAGGCATGGCACAGTGTTGGGGAGTGTTTCACACAAGGTTGTTATGAGTTGGACCCAACTCAATGGCACCTAACAACAACAACAACAACAACAACAACAACAAACAACATGGAGGACAGGAAGGAACAGCATTGGAACAGAAAACCTGGGAAGATGATGAATGTGAACTACCAACATCAAATGTGGAAAAAAATGGGCAAGTAACAATGGTTCCTGGGCCAGAGCTAACCAGCATAAGTCTAAGGCTGTACATTTTGACTAACACAGCTGTGAAGATGTGATCCCTAGACTGAGGAAGTCACTGTGCTTATTATCTCCAAAGAATCCAGAGATTTCATCTTCAGAAAAGGACACTTCCTTCTGGCTTCCGCTTACTGAAATGAAAATTCCTTAAGAACTTCATGGTTCTTGTTGAACCTTGAACAATACGCATGACTTTGGACAAACAACACTCTGCTGGGCCTTTTGCCCTCATCTGAAAGCCTGAGGCGGTAAGAACAGTGCCACCTAGGAGTCCTTCCTGGGTAACTGTGGTTCACTTCCTCAGGCCAAGGAGAGAGAAAGTTGTCTGCTCAGACTCTAGAGCCACAGCCCGTGCTGTGATTGACCCCTTGTCAAGGTTACTGGAATTTCATACATAACACGGTAGGGAGGGAGTCCATCTAGGGAATGCTAACTTTGCAAAGGAAGCCTATTTAACAATTACCCATATCCCAGATGTTTTCACTGCAGAACTTAAAAAAGGAAAGCACAAAATGATTGGTTACTTATAGACTATCACCCAGTTCCTCTTACCCACCTGGCCACCATCTCTAGGGGTCTAGAATCTCAGAAGATTTAAACCACGCACACACATGCATAGTTTCTTATCAATGGTGCTTCTACTGAACACGGTGATTAACTCTTTGACCTTACAGAGCTCTACCGTGACCTCAGCGAGCAGATAGAATCTTGTTATCTTGTAATGAGTTTTATGGCTTATTTCAGTACATTTCACCGTATTTCTCTAGTGATTAAGGCAATTATCAGCCCACACATTTCAGGATTATGAATGAGGGAGCACTCTCCATGTAATGAAAGGAGCTTGGGAATGTTCTGACAACTTCTTATCCTGCTCAGTACTTATTCCCACTCTCCCACCACAACACAGATAAATAGACAACGCATTGTTTCTGGAAGCCCCACATGCCCCTTCTATCCTTAAACTTGGATATAGTTATTAAAGCAATGGATTTTAGATTTAATTGATTTAAGTAAATCCCCTACTTGCCAGTCATTGGTACCATGCACAGTATTTTAATAACTATGATTATTACTCAAGATTTGGGAAAAGAATTGCTTGATTTGAACCATCCATCTTCCATGACATCACAGTGTGAGGGACAGGGATAAGCTGAACATGCATGGTGCAGTTTTGGGGGTTCCTAGAGAAGATCCCCTAGCCAGGGTCTCTCTGACCCTGGGGACTGGCCAGCCTGGGGACTGACTTTTATCCTCCAGGGTCAGTGACCCTTGGCCTACATGCTTGTCACTCACTCCTCCCCCTCCCATCAAGTGATCAAAGATGGCCTCTGACCAGCTAGACCCTGGCCTGACCTCCTCCACTTTGATTGGTCAGCCTGAGCCTCCTGATTGGCACCCAAGGAAACATCTGTGATTGCCTTCCCCACATCTTACCCACCTATCCAAAGTGCACCCCAAAATCACCTTTTTTGCATAACCATCTTACCTAGAAGGTATGACAGGTAAACTGACATACCTGTCAGGGAATGCACCCTGATTGGCTGCTCCCAGCACATACCCTCTTCTGGAACCTATATTAATAGGCCTCTGGGCACCCTCTTCCCCTCTATTATTCTCCACCTACTATTCAGACCCCAGCACCTTGAACCAGCACTCCCTAATCCTGTGGCAGATCTTTAAGCAAGACGCCGTGTCAAACTCAGGGGCCCTGAAAAGCTGAAGGCACCTAGCAAGGCACAAAGTGCTCTCCAATTCCTCCCAATCCTGGGAAGGAGGAGAGTAGGGAAGGCGAGCTGCGAGAGGTAAGACCAGCGGACCTCTGGCGCCATCCAGGAACCACCAGAGCTGCTTAGCACTAGTAATTGAGAGCTGTAACACCAGTGAGGCAGCAGCATCCTCTCCTGCTGGCCTCTGAGCTGCCATTCCTAAAGGACCATTTGCCGGTTGCTTCTCTTTGTGGGAGCAACTTAATAAAAGTTCCTGTTCCGTTTTTGTTAAAAGGTCTCCCGAAGTCCTTCTTTGGCACCTCCAGCCAGGCTCCTACTCTGATCCCGAGGGTCCCCAACACCCAATTGATGTCAGGGCAAAGCTCTGAGCCGACCCCGACAGTGTAGTGTGTTCTACCTGTCACTGCACAGTGGCACATGTGTACAACACTGGGCACAACACCAGGGGATGTCATGGGGCCCATTTTTCTCCCTGCCCGGTGCTTTTTTGACAGATTCTTCCACTTCACACTTGAATTCATGTGGCCCAGGGTGATTTTTATGCCTCCATGTCCTTTTTATGGATATGCCATAAAAGGCGGATCATGAATATTCCTGAAGGAGGCGTCCAAGGGAGCTGTGTGGCGTATGTGAGGCTCTCTGTTCTCACATCGCTTCCTGACTACACTGGCGGAGTCGGTGTGATGATGGTTTATATCCACCACCCACACCTTCACCTCCTCTTGTTGTAGTGTGAACAATTAAGGTGTGTTGGCATTACAAAGGGGTGGAGGGGGCGTTTGTAAGAACACACATTGTCAAAGAAACTAGGTCCAAACTATACTTAGGATATAATATATGCTTAAATGAAGTCACCTACAAAAAGTTTTAAAATCATTTCTAGTGGATTAAAACAAAGTTTTAAAGCTACATATGGGTTAACTTTTTTCTCAGCTTGGATTCCTGAAAGTCCTTGGGAGAGTAATATTTTTGACTCAGCATACTGCAGTAAAAAGTCAGATATGAACTTATTTTCCACTTCTATCAGTTATAAGCCTGAAGTTGTAGCATTGTGGCATCCAACCCCATCAGATCTCAGAAGTAGCGTCGGACCTGGTTAGTACTTGGGTAGGAGACCGACCAGGAATACCAGATACTATAGGCTTGGGAGAAGGACCCAGCAACTCATTCCCAAAAAATTAATCTGCCATTGAAAACTCTATGAATAGTGTAGAAGCACTGACAATAGTGTTTTGCCCATTGTACATAGGGAGCCTATGAGTTGGATATTGACGGCACCTAACAACAGCAACAACAACAGTTATACACTATATGAATTTGAAAGAATCATTTAATTCTCCTAAGGTTAGTTTATTATTTATTTATTTATTTATTTATTTATTCTTTGTAGTATTTGGGTGTTAAACCTAGGGCCTTGCACATATTTTGCAAATGTTCTACCACTGGGCTACACACCCAGCCCATTTTTAAATTTTGTTTTTTTTTAAATTTTGACTCAAGGTCTCACTAAATTACACAGGCTGCCTCTGGCCTCAAACTTGTGATCCTTCTCCCTCTGCCTCCTGAGTCGCTGGGATTATACGAATGTGTCATCATGCCCAACTTGCTAGGATTATCATCACTTAATGAATAGATATGATTCATAGAAGTCTGAAGTATAGCAAGAATCAAATAGGTTTAGTATAAGAAATTCCCATGGGGCATTGTGGCCTGTGTGATTGCTCACCCCTTGAGTTTTCTGTCACACCCTACTCTTCCTTGTGTGGGAAGATAGGGGTTCTCCAAAAGATCTCTTTACTATGGTATTTAACACTGCAACTCACTGCATGTGGGTGCCCTTTGTGATGATATTCGCAAAGGTTGGAGACAAACTGTGCCGTCCCTACCACCCATTATGGGTGTCCAGCCACCTACTTAGGAACATCCTTCATGGTGAAACTCTCAAGTCTGAAGTAAGCTCTGAATTTGTTGCTCAGAGCTTGTATTTTCCCCAGATCAAATGCTTCTGAGTCTCAAGGACTTGCTTTGCTATTTCTGAAACCCTTTCCATGATCCACTTGACCTTTAGATAAGGCAAGTTGGTGGGGGATATAATCCCACTGATAAAGTGTGTAGGACTTAAGATGAGTTAACCCAAAGTTATCAGGGAGTTCAGCTAGTGTCTGCAAGCCAATCTTTTTGTGCACAGACTAAGGCCTGGGATCCCTGAAAGATAGCATATTGGTTTTGTCGTTTCTTTTACATATTCTGGCACCATATAATTCTGGACCTTGGGCTTTACAAATGCTTTAGCAAACACATTACAGTGTGTATGTGGCCCAGAGTCAGAGAACACATCCTTGCATTTTTTCTATAATACAAAAATCAATGCTAAAACAAGGAAATATGTCTTCCTGGGAATAGTAGGTTAAAATTGAAACAAAACTGCAAACGTTAAAAAAGGCAAGATTGAAATCCCCTCTGGAGTTCATTTCTTTTCAATTTCCCACTATGCATTTCTGTTTGGAGGGGTCAAGAACTATCTCATGGTTATCACATCTTCCCCGAAATTTGTGGCCAAATTGCTGGATTTGGCAAAGAGATCCTAAACATGAGACAATGTTCAAAGAGTGCTAGGACCTGTTATGCTAAAATGTATAAAAGGTAAAGTACAATAAAAAGTCTGCAACTCCCTGTAAAATCTGCATGTGAGTAGACCATGGCACCAAGCATTCTGGAGAAATAATCCACTTACAGAAGCAGATAATCTGAGCACCTACACTTCAAATTGATATTCATAAAAAATGTTTGTGAGAAAGGAAATGGGTTAAGGAATGAATGAGCTTTTTTTTTTTTTTTTTTTTTTTTTTTTTTTTTGCAGTACTTGGGGTTGAACCCAGAGCCTCACACTTGCATGCTTTGCCAGTGCTGTACCACTGAGCTACACCCCAGCCCATTTTTTTTCCTTTTAGTTTTTGAGATAGGGTCTCATGAAATTACACAGACTGCTTCTGGTCTCTAACTTGTGATCCTCCTGCCTCTGCCTCCTGAATCACTGGGATTACAGGTATGTGCCATGGTTCCTGGCAAGGAATGGATGAGAAAGTAGAACTTTTAGAGATTTTTCAATATGAAATTTAGATGAAAGCTATATGTATCAAAAGCAGAAGCAGAGAAGAGGGTCAGATGGTACCTATTTAGACTAGGAACCCTAAAGTCTCTGTCCCTACTATTCGGCTCTCTAGTGTCATGGTTTGAATGTAAAACGTTGCTTGAAGACTCCTGTATTAAAGGCTTGGTTGCCAGCTGATGGACATTGGGGAAGTGAGTGGATCAGGAGGGCTCTGACCTCAATTGTTGTTGTTTGGTGTCGTTGAATTGGTATCTGACTCATAGTGACCCTACATACAACAGGTAAAACACTACTGTCAGTGATTCTCTGCTGTTCATAGGGTTTTCAGTGGCCTGACCTCACTGGAGGATTGATACATTGATGGATTCATAAGTTAATGGCATTATTAGGAAGTGGTGGGAACTAGGAGGACCTAGCTAGAGTAAGGAGGTCTCTGGGGCGTGTCCTGGAAGAATGTATCTTGTCTTGGCCTCTTCCTCTTTCTTTCTCTGCTTCTGGCCACTATGAGGTGAGCAGCTTTGCTCTACCACATGCTGCCCACTGTGATGTTCTGCATCACCACAGCCTAAACTCAATGGAGCCAGGTGTCCATGGAGTAAAACTTCTGAAAACTCTGAGACAAAATAAACCTTCCTTCCCTTAAGTTCATTCACTGAGGTATTTTGACATAGCAACCAAAAGCTGGGTGACACAACTGGTTTAACATGATAGACGTCATAGACTCTGTGTAAAAGAATGAACGTGGCCGTGTTCCCATAAAACTTTATTTCTAAAAACAAATGATGGGCCAGATTTGCTGACCATTGTCTTAGATAATTAACTCTGCACTTGCTCTTGAAGCCTGCCTATAAAACAAACTGTCTTACAAATTTCTCTGTGCTGACTGCACAAGGGTAATTTTTAAGACCTTTACATGTGTGCTTCTGTAAATACATGGCTATAGTGAATGTAGGTTTGGCTTCACAGTTAGAATCCAAGCCTTTGTCTCTCTCTTTGCAAAGGCCGAGAATCATGGACAACCTTGATGGCATAGAAAGACACTGCAGCCAGGGTCCAGCCCCTAACTTCAGCTGTTCATTCAACATGCTCCTTGTAATTCAGTTTCCGGATTCCTAGATCCTACTGAAGGAATGATGTCAAAGACAGGCATTTTTCCCTCCCAAGGAGGGTCCTGGAATATATCCCCTGAAAATAAGTGAAGGCTATTGTACTGATATTATTTTAAAAGATACAATATACTAACATGTAATACACCGTCCCCACACACAAACACTAGCGCCTGCACATCTAGCTCTCTTCTGAATTCACAAGAACTACAAGAATGGGCAAGCACACAAGGACACAGCCTCCATGGCCAAGGTGAGTCTAAAACTGGTTGTCCTTAAAAAGAGTAAGACGTGGCTTAAGGAGAACGAAGAGAACGCTTTACAGGGTTTGGTATATTAACTACTTTCTTATCACTATGACCAAATACCTGACAAAGATAACATAAGGGAGAAAGGATAATTATTGTGTCATGATTTCAGAGGGTTTAGTCCATGGTTGCTTAGCCCCATGCACTTGGGCAGAGTATCATGGTGGTAGAAATGTGTGGCAGAGGATTTTCTTTACTTCTTGGCAGACAAAGAGGCAGAGAAAAAGGAATGCCTGAGCCCAGCCAGCCCTCTCTTTTTTCCCGATTTATTCCATCTGGGCTCCTTATCTATAGGATGGTGCCACCCATATTCAGGGTAGACCTTCCTGCATCAGTCAATTCCATCTGGAAATACCCGCACAGGCACCTCCAGAGGAGTGCCTTGCAAATCTCCTGGGTGACTCTAAACCCAGTCAAGCTGACAGGTTCTCTTTCACTTCCCGCCCAAGCGTGTTGGCTGCCATTGCCCTCTCTGCAGCCACTGATGTCTGCCTACGGGGATTGTGTGCCATGTAGAAAGGCTGGGGAGAGAAAACACAAGGCTATGAGACAGGGCCCTCTCTGTATGGAGGACCAACCAATGCTGCTGCACGGCACGGTTCTGCAGCTCATGACCTTGTCATCGAAACCAAACCATGCTTCTGTTCTGTCATCATGGGGTGATGACTGTGTCTCATTTTATCTATCAATGACATGGCTAATAATAGTATCATCCTCATGAGATCATTGTGAGGTTTATTTATTGTAAATAAAACACTTAACATAGGGCCTGGAGTGTAGTCAAGTTCAATCTACAGCTGCTTGCTTATGGAACCGGAGCACAGAGAGCCTAGACCCGGACTTGGTGAAGCTAACGGTGAACATATTTGGTAGTTCTGGATGTCAAGTACAACACAATGAGTTCAGAGTATCGAGTACAACAAAATGAGATAAATTATGAAGCTCTAGCTCCCATTATAAAACATCTGAACAGACATAGGCATAATACTGTCCTCAATTCGTTTTCACAAAGGAAGAACTTGCTTCCCTCTGTACTCAAATTGTCCAATGGAAAGTGTAGTTTTTAATTTTCTTAAGACAAGTCCATCATACTAATAAGTTATCGATGGAGAGAAATAGAGAAATCTTATATCTAGAGCCCTTTCCAAGTCTGTTCCTAAAAGTTATATGCCATGATGAAGGAAATCCATACATGAAAGGATTTCTCAATTATCTTACATAGGGTTTGAGATAAGAGGTTAGAGAATGAGAGCAGCCACACCACAGGAGCAAGCTCAGTAGTAGGAACCCTTTGGCTGGGACTCTTTGCCATGAGAACCGAGGCTGAAGGGACAGCTGGATAATCATGAAGTGAAGGGAGTAGGGACAGTGTCGGCCACAGGCCATACACTGAAGTTTGTCAACACCCAACTCTACTGGAGCCAGAGGTCAGATATGGCCACACGTATCACATGTCAGGTATGACTGTATTCCGAACTAATCACATGGTCCCTATGGGTAGGTCAATGGTGAGGTACTCAGGCTGACAGTTACCTCTGAGCCCCTTCCACATCCCTTGGCCCTTCCTTTCTCATCCTAGGACAACATCGGTCTCAGCTGCAGGGCAGAGAGGAGGAGAAACTGAGGACCACCTCTCTCGGTGAGATTGCACACAATTTCCCGCACATGGGGCCAAAGCCGTAGGACCAAATTTCCAGGTTCTGCATCAAAGGGAAGCCTCTGCAGGACAGTCTTATCGAAGATGATGATCCAGGAAGTTTAGAATGCCTGTGTACACATGGTTATGACCAAACACAAAGCTGAACACTAGCCTCCATCCTGGGCTAGTGCACACCCTCAGGACACACCTGCAGGCTGAGGTTTGAGGATCTCTCCACCCACTTTTGCACCACTCCCGCACAGAGGCAGAATGCGTTTGACCTGGCTCCATGTCCTATGACCCACACAGATGGTACAGGCAGCACCCATTTCTACCCTTCAGTGGTGGTGTAGCATTTCTAGCAGCCGGGATGCACATTTTTCAAATGACTGAATGAACAGGGTTGTAGGGTTGGGCTAAGGTTCCTTTGGAGTGAGTGAACCCAGGGCCGTACATATGCATTGAAAATGCTCTACCACTGGGCTGTACCCTCAGCTCTCTTTTTATTTTTTACCTTGAGACAGGGTCTTGCTAAGTTATGTAAGCTGCCTCTGGCCTCTAACTTGCAATCCTCCTGCCTCAGCCTCCCAAGTCGCTTGGATTGCAGGCATGTATCACCATGCGTGGATTGGTGCTGTACCTTTTTATGGCAGGGTAAGCTCACTGTGATCTCATGAAACATGTGCCCACCAGCTTCTGTGCAACACAGTTGAGTGAGAGCTGAGCAAATGCCCCAGGGACTATTTAGCCCTGGACAAAGAATAGCTCCTGAGCAGGAACTTAATGTCATTAACAGTCTCCTGGGTCCTCCAACCTCGTAGTGAGTACACAGAGCTCAGACTGTATGACTCACATGCATACGTAGGTACGCCATGTGCTGATAGAGTCTGCAGGCTTCCCACAGGCTTCTGGGCCAGGCAGGCATGGTCAGGACAAGGCAGGCGCATGGAAAGTGTCACATCAACAGGTGTCTCCTGTTGATCAAATCATCTCTTAATTTGCTCTGAGCGGTGCCATTTGATCCACGCTTGATCCACTCTTTGTTTTGCTAAAGTGAATGTCACAGACTGAATATTACTCACTGAAATAAGGACAGAGGTTTGAACATCTCCATAATGGGAATTGAAATATGATCTCTTTTTTTCCCTCAACCATTTTCTCACTCCCCTCTTCGTGAGTTCCTTTTCAGTCTTTTTTGGTTCCTTTTAAGTGTAAAATGTAAAATATTAATTTTGAACAGAAGTAAAATTAAGCCCTCTGGAAACGATTCTGGGAAGTGGAGCCATAGCTTGACTTAATTAAGAAGCGATTATGCTGAAGAGCCTATATTAAGGCTCCACATTGCTGGTACCGACAGAATTGCTGTTAGAGAAGTCAAGTCAGGCAGCAGACTGGGACAGAGGGAGAGGACAGGAAGATAATTAGGTAGATGAGAAAAGGCAATGTTTGTTGTAGTGATGGGAAGAAACAGTGGAGGAAATTTTAATTGGTTTGATGATTTCTCATCTCTATCTTTTGGGAAGGTTAGGATGAGGACATGGAGACCATCATTTATGTCCGCCAAGCTCTCTGGATGTCCCCGGGCTGGGCCATCTCCAGATCTCTCCCTTCTTCTGGCTCCCAGGTGTCTAAACAGGCAGGAGAGAGGGGTTGTGTGTAACAGAACCCCAGGGAACGTGGTTAGCCCCCTGTGGCTCTAGGGATGTCAACAACTAATTAGCCCCACAAATTTATGGGCTCCAGGGATGTGAACAGATGGGTATTTAAGTTAACAGCAGATCCAATTTGTCCTCCATTAATTCCAGAGTGATACCTGAGCTTATTGGAGTTTTATATTGTTTCGTCTGCTTCAAAGTCAGTTCTCCAGTTTCCCCAAATTGTTATTCTTTTGATAAGTGACATTCTGGATCTCTCTCCAGCTTCAGGAGTGGGACATGGACTCATGGGCAAAATGCTTTGATGTGACAATGTGCTGACTGGTCATAGACCAGGTCTATCAGGGTCACCCACCTGTGCTCTCTTCCACCCTTTACCTTTTAAGGCTCTACCTTTCGTAGTCGTCACTGACCATTCAAGCTGGCCAACTTCTCCAAAGTCCCTGTGGTTAGGTCAGCAAATGGCCCTGTTCTAAAAACTATCACAATTTTGACGAGTATATCTTTTTGTGCTCTGCTTCACTGAAGAGCCATTTAAGGAATGGAAGTCTTAAAATCCAGAATATTAGAGATTTAAGGAAACATAGAGGTTACCTACTGCAATAACTTATAAGCAGTGTACCATCCATAGCTGCCACTGGTTCGATCCTTACTCCTTTCTCTCCAAAAGATGGGTTGACAACCCTTAGCCACTCCCCCTGGAGCAAGTAGGCAGACTGACAGATCAAGGCACCGCGATCAGTGTCAACCTATGGATTCAGATCTTCTTTTTCCTCTGGGCTCAAAATGTGTGATGGTCTGGGGGCCTCATGGGAGGGGAGGGTACTCCTGTGACATCTGCTGGAGTCAGAGAAACTCCTCCTCCATCTGTTTTAAGAGTATTCTACTGTGAAATAACTCTGATAACCACAAACATCACCTAACTGTCCTATTTTTATGAACAACAGCAAAAGTGAAGACTCTGCAAAGTTAACTAGTTGTTCAAGATCGTAGGGGTGGCATGGCAGGGAAAACTCTATCTTTCCTCCCCCAGCCCTGCTTGCCATTGCTCAGCACTCTGCAGTTCAGCAGACAAGAAAATCATCCCCCCCCACCATCCCCCATCATCACCGTCACGTTGATCTGGGTACAGAACGCAGGTCTGATGAGAGAATCTATAGGATGAGCATGCTGGACCCAAAGCTACAAAATTCGAAATGCTCGGACATAGCACAAGTGGATGATTCCACGTCTGACCTCAGAGGACCGGTTGAAATCAAAGCTCATAATTTAAAAATAGTGTCTGATATAACTTTCGGCAAAGTGTAAAAAGGTATACATGATATATGAATAGATTTTGTGTCTAGTCTTGGACTCCCTTTCCAAGATATCTCATTATGTAAATGAAACTATTCTAAAATCTGAAAAAGAATTCCAAAATCTGAAGCACTTCTGCTCCGAAGCAGTTGGATGAAGGATGCACAACTTAGTAAATGGTGCCTGTGGAGATCCATTGTTGTTCTAAAGTGGCAAAGAACCAGAGAGGCTCCTCTTACGAATATAAATTTCCCCCTTTTAATTTTCTTTTTCTTTCTTTTTCCTATTATTTCCTTCCTTTCTTTTAAATGTATTTATTTTTATTTTGGCATTGTCTCACTATGTAACCAGGCTGGCCTTGAACTCGTGATCCTGCTGCCTCCTCCTCCGGAGTGCTGGGATGACAGGTGTGTGCCACCACACTCAGCCAAGAATAGACATTTTCTTGTGTTAGAGCAACTTCAGTTCTCTTGAGCAAGATATCCCCATGATTCCCCTGATATTTATACTGACAGAAAGCAGACAGTGCTGATTTTCTTGTCTGGGAAATGCAAGGAATATGCTTAATATCATGGCCTGGCAGCTAAAGAGAAGGGGGCTCCAACAGCCTTTAGTTACCCAGGAGGAAAACCCCAGTGTCCTATGCTGACAACCTACACCTAGGCAGTGCGTCGAGTTCACCTGGAAGATTCTAAACAATTCTGATGCTCAGGCCCCTCTGAAAGATTCTGGTTTAATCATTTTGGACTGAATAGAACCAGAACATCTCCAGCCTTGAGAAAATTTCCTTGGGGAGTTTCCATATTGAAGAGGGTAAGGTATCTGGCTTCTGAGTCACAGCACTTAATTGAAGTCACCTGTGGAGTGAGCCGTCCTGCAGATCTGGCCTCTAGACCCAGTGTCACATATTACCACCGCAGGTAACAGGGCATCCTTCCCAGAGACATGGGGTAGAGAGAGCCTCATTAGCAAGACAAAAAAGAAAAGCAAATTAGGTCAACCCCCTGGTTCACGCAGCACCAAACTCTGGCTTCTCATCAGCTGCAGGGGACCTTCTGTTGGGAAGCATAATGTGCTCTCTGAACCTCGCCTGGAAGGCCAAGGAGGAGAAACACTGCTCCTTTCATTGTCACTAATCTGTTTTAAGATATGTGGATCTAAACCTTCCTTGAGCCAGCTTTCGCTGTAGGTCTTTGTCTTACTGTGACTGCGCCACATTGCATGTGTTGCTCCTTCAAGCACCGGGAAGTACTGTTTCCTCTAGTTCGCCTTCCTACTTTACTCAGGCTTGAGGAAGCCTTTGGAACGTGATGTTCCTGCCATCTGCCCGAAGCAGCATGAGATCACAGAAGAAAGAAAACAAAAAGACAAGTCTCCGCGTGGAAGCCTCCCGCATCCATCCTCAACCAGACTGGATGCTCCCAACTCTCCCCAGCTCAACAGTCAGAGGGAGATCGGGGCCACCTCTGTTGGAAAGGTTGCCAACCTCTCCCAAGAGAGTGCCAGAGAGGGCTGCGCACAGCGGGGCAGGGCGAAGCGTGTGCTTCAGAAAATGCCTTTTCCATTTCTTACTTTAACAGAAAAATAGTTCTTGCAGTCCCCAACTATGCGAGCACTGCCTGCCTGACCTACGAGGTAGGCTCTCCGTGTTGTGATAGAAAACATCGTGCATGTCATTTTTTAGAAAAAAAGACTTCTAAGACTTCTTCACTGAAAACAGCATTTCCATTTAAGCTATCACATCACTGTCTGATAAAATACGGTTTTCTGGGGGTGGGGGGAATACTATAGCAAAGAAAAGAAGGTCTAGTCAGCAACTACTTAGTAAATCCCTAAACCGGGAAAGGAAAAAAAAATGAGAGTAGTATTGCTGTCAATTCTCAGTTGTATGTCCACAATTATCTCCGTGGTAACAAACATCGTACACCTGCAGCCGTACCACTGGGGCATCCGATCCCGTCAGATCTCGGGAGCTAAGCAGGGTTGGACCTGGCTAGTACTTGGACAGATGGGAGACCACCTGGGAACACCACATGCTGTAGGCTTGGGAGAAGGACCCGGCAACCCACTCCCCCTAAAAAACCAACCAGGCATTGAAAACAGTATGATAGCAGAGAAGCACTGAGAATGGAGTTTCGTCTATTGTACATAGGGTCACTATGAGTCGGACACTGAATCGAGAGCACCGAACAACAACAAACATCTTAACATTCTAGAACATTTCTGCATATCCTGCTGTGGCTAAGACTTTCTTATATTGGTAATAGAGGCAATAAGAGATAGTAGTCATAGTATGGGTTCACATCCCTGTTTTTCTATTTCAGCTTTGCCACTCCCTAGCTGGGAACCTCAGGGAAGTTAGGCAACCTGTGTTCCTGTACTCTCATCTGTCAAATGAACATGGTAATAACCACTGACCTTCCATGGTTGTTGTGATGATTGAATGAGTTTTTTCATTCAAAGTTTTTAGAAGACTGACTGTAGGCACTCCATGAGTCTAAGTTATGATCATCATTGTCATTACTGTGAAATTTAACTTTTGAAAATGTTTCTATATGGCATGATGGGAGAATTAAACAATTTCTGTTGCAGAAATTAAAAAAAAAAAACTGATTCAAAAAGACCATTCAAGGTCTTCCAGTTATTTAGTGGCAAACCCTGAGACTAAGATCTAGGTATACAGAAGGCTGTCCTTGACAATGACCTTCAACAAAGGGAGGGACTCCCGGGACATCAAGACAGTCAGGACTTGAAGCTAGCACATCCCATTTTAGCCCCAGCAATTTTTTTTTTTTTGAACAAATATTCATTGCAGCTTTATTCAAAATAGCCCAAACCCAAAGCAACACAAATATCCCTGGGGGAGAACATATAAACAGATTGTGGTGAGTTCCACTACTCAGCAATAAAAAGCAATGAACTACTGCCACACATAACAACATGGGTGGATATCAAAAACATGCTGGGTGAAAAATATGCTGTGATTCCATTTCTATGAACTTCTAGAATAGGCACAGTTGATTGACGGATCAAAAGGTGCCAGTGCCAGGAACTGGGGAGGGATATTCCCTGTGACTGAAAGGCTATGTGGTAATTGTAATAATCTTCCAATGGGGATATTGTATATATATATATACATATGCATATATATGTATATATATATATTAGATCTGCATTTTTATTGGACATTTTTAATGTATACCTTAATGTGATTCATTCTGACATGCTTTTCATTGTGGCATTTACATATATGCATTTTGATGTACATTATTCATGTAGGTTCCCCTTACCCTCTTGTATGCGTCCCCCTTCCCCATCTAA
>VMDO01019541.1:0-39484 GCA_007922755.1 Pedetes capensis
CCTGGATGGGAGACCGCCTGGGAACACCAGAAGCTGTAGGCTTGGGAGAAGGACCTGGCAACCCCCTCCCAAAAATCAATCTGCCATTGAAAACCCTATGAACAGCAGAGAAGCACTGACAATAGTGTTTCCCCTGTTGTACAGAGGGTCGCTATGAGTCGGATACCGACTCGATGGCACCTAACAACAACAACATTCATCAATTAGTGCTTTTGTCTCATGACACAATCCCATGGTCGGATAAGGAGTATTGAGAAAAGGAAGACCTTTTCCAAAAACAGTGACACAAGGGTCACAGAGGAAGACCTTTGTATTCAGAGCTGTCAAAAACTTTACAGATCAAGTGACTCCTCCCTCCCGCAGTACCATGGAGCTGAGCCCAGGGCCTTTTGCGTACTTTGCAAGCACTCTGCCACTAAGCTGCACCCCCAGCCTCTTTTTCTTTCTTTCTTTCTTTCTTTTTCTTTTTTTTTTTTTTTCTTTCCTGGGAGTTGAACCCAGGGCCTTGCACTTGCATGCTCTGCAAGTGCTGAGCCACTGAGCTGCACTCCCAGCCCATTTTTTTTACTTTTTGAGGCAGGGTCTCTCTAAGTTCTGCAGACTGCCTCTGGTCTCAAACTTGAGGTCCTCCCGCCTCTGCCTCCCGAGCCACTGGGATTACAGGCGTGCGCCACCACACCTGGCTTCCCCTTTTTCATTTTTTAATGAATTTTTTAATGAGTCAGGCTGCCTCTGGCCTCAAACCTGCGATCCTCCACTCTCTACCTCCTGAGTCACTGGGATTATAAACGTACACCCACGTGCCTGGCTGACTAAGTGACTTTTGAACTGGGTTCTGAGGGTTAAGTAGGCCTTTCCTAGGTAGCTGGGGATTGGAAGGCGATTCCAAGCAGAAGGATGAGAGAGAGCTTCCCAGGCTGGGTGTTGTAACACAGCCTCTAATCCCAGCACTCAGGAGGCTGAGGCTAGAGGATCTCAAGGTTCAAGGCCAGCCTGGGCTACATCGTCAGACACTGTCCAAAAAAAGAAAAACAAAAGAGAGAGCGCTTCACGAAGTTGGGCGTGACTTGAGGTAGAAGCGGCTGCTGAGAAACCAGGCAAAGACAGACACAAGTGGCCTTCATTTGCTGGGTAAAACATCCGGGTCCTGCCTGACAGAGAGCAAGATCCAGATTCCAGCCAGCTTTCAGAGGATTTGTTGTCCCACGTAAGGAAGTTCAGGGCGACATTGCTGCAGGGCCCATTGGTTTCATGACGTCAGTGAGGGCCCAGGGCCTTCCCCCCACTGCTCTGGTCACAGCTGGCTGCCCTGTACTCCTTCCCAGGTCTGGTGGGGACAGAGCCACTTCCTGTGGCGAGGATGCTCTTCCCCAGAACCCCGGCTGCACCTGACTGGGCTGTGTCTGAACTTTCCCAGGTGGGGAAGTAAGTGTCGCGGTAGAGCAGTCAGACTCAGAGTTGGGGAGCGGTGGTGCCTGACCATGGGGGGGTCCTGTCAGTGAAGACAGTAAGCCTGTCTTCAGTGAAGACAGTGAGGACCTGGGCCTTCCCGAGGCAGAAGCTGAGGAGGCGTGAAGCGATTTCAGCAGGAAAGTGATGTGATCAGATTGTTTTTGAAAGGTCATCCTGCAGCCGTGCTGAAGAGAGATTTGAACGGGGCCAGACCAGGAGCAGACAATCCAGGAGGAGGTGAGGTCACGACAAAGCCCTGTTTCCTCATCCTGGCCTGGCTGAGGGCCTGCATCCGTCAGGGTCTCAAGAGAAACAGAACAGGCTGGACACGTGTCTGGGAAGAGATGCATAATAAGGCTCCAGCTCACGTGAGTGCAGAACCTAAGAAGTCCTGTGATCTGCTCGCCAAAACCTGGAGACCAAGGAAAGCTGCTTGGACGGCGCAAGGCCTGAGAGGAGAAGGGCAGAAGCCCACTGTGCCGGCTCAAGTTACCGGGCAGAGTTCATTCAACCTCCACCACCTTTTTGTTCTTTTCAGGCCCTCCGGGATGGATTGGATGAGGCCTGTCCACACTGGGGACATCCTTGTGCTTTTCTCAGTCCCTCACCTCCAAGGGCTGGGATTTAGCTCAGTTGGTAGAGCACATCTCTACAGTCTCTGAGGTCCCGAGTTCGATTCCCAACACCACAAAAACCAGAGAAGGACGTGGCAACCCACTCCTGAGTTAATGCCGAAAACAATCAGCCATTGAAAACCCCGTGAGGGTCGCTATGAGTCGGACATGGCTCGACGGCACCTAACAACAACAACAATACCTCCGAGACTGATCTCTTCCAGAACACCTGGAAACCCCTGACTTCCTCCCAGAAGCCTCGTCCCTCTCACTAGTCATCACCTGGTTTTTTCCACAGCACACAGAAGTGATTGTGAAAATAATTGTAAACACAGTGGATTTCGTTTGTTTGTTTTTGTCATGTTGAGGATCGAACCCAGGGCCTTCTGCGTGCTAGGTAAGCACTATACCACTGAGCCACAGCCCCCCCAGCCCGTAAGTACTTAGTTCTACGGCTACTTGTTAGGGTCAGATTGCAAAGGCCTTGAGTGCAAAACCTTCATCTGTCTTGTCCAACAGTGTGTCTCCACCCCAGCCTGAGCCACACACCGAGAATGGCACCTGTTGGTATAGTTGTTGTCAGGTGCCATTGTTAGGTCCGACTCATAGGGTCTTCAGTGGCTGATTGTTTTGGCATTGCTTCAGGAGTGGATTCCCATGTCCTTCCATTTTTGCGGTGCTGGGGGTCGAGCCCAGGGCCTCAGGGAGCTCAGAGCCGCACTCTATCAGCTGAGCTGAACCCCAGCCCTGTCGGTGCAGTAGGTGGTCAATAAATACTTGTTGAAAGCAAGCCCAGTTGCATGCCAGACTGCGTCGATGGTCAGGAGTGCAGCCAAGTGTGCACACGCCGCGCAGCAGAAGTCACCGTTCAATGAGAAGACCGCTGTGCCCCACTCAGGAACTTCACAGGGTTTGTGGTTTCTATTTCTGTCAGTCATGTGACATGCATGTGAGCATGACCGTCTTTACACTTAGGAGGCTTGGCCTTCATTAAGTTCTTTATCATCCCTCGGGGATTTCCAGCTTATCCCTCAGATCTGGCAAAATGTTGGGGTCCCAGCCTTGCCTTCCTAACCAAGGAAGTCAGCTCTGCCCCAACCTCTCCTCTCCCCACCCTGGCTACAGTCAGACAGTCCCTACAAAGGGTTGGGGCTTTTCTATTTAGAGACTATCCCTTGGCTGGGTCCTTCCAATCTTGTCCTCGTTGACAGGACACACACTAGGTACCAGGCCTGGTAGATGTAGAGACGTGCAGAGGAAGAGAGAGGCCCTCACTGGTGTTTGTTACCCTTATTTTTTGATTAATAATTGTTAATCTCTTAAAAATGAAAAAGCTGAGCATGGTGGCACATGCCTGTAATCCCAGCCCTCTGGAGGCTGAGGCAGAAGAGTGCAATTTCAAGGCCAGTCTTGGCTATATGGTAAATTCTGTGTCACGAACAAACCAGCCCTGCCTCAAGGAGGCCACAGTCCCAAGGGAGACTAACAGTTGCAATAATCCAAGTGCGCTGGTGGGGGGGTGGGGGGCTGGTGGTACAAGAGAGAAGGATATCCTTGGGAGGGGCAGGCAGATTGGAGAACACTTGAGTTGAATTGTTGCTTTTTAATTTCAGATAAGAATTTTTTAGCATAAGTATATCCCAAATACTACATGGTACATACTTAATGAGAAGCATTACTTGTTTACCTGGAATTCAGTATTCGTATTTGCAAAATCAGACAGCCCAACTCTGAGATCGTTGAGAGGGCAGGAGAGGAAGGACATTCCAGGGCCAGGGAACAGAACATGCGAAGGAATTCCGTGGAGAAAGCAGGAGCTGAGGTGCAGTTCCCTTCCCCTGGTGCTTTAGGCTGGGTGGGAAGTGCCAGGGGGGTCCAGTTTCGCCCATGATCATTTTGTGCCTATTAAGTTAGGAGAAGGGCCTGGCAATCCACTCCCAAGACAATCCCGAAACAGTCAGCCATTGAAAACCCTATGAGGGTCGCTATGGGTCGGATATCGACTGGAGGGCACCTAACAACAACAACAATAAGTATGGGAAGTTCGATGCCTTAGGCATCACCCTGCCTGCGGAAGCTCATTGTCAGGCTGGGGACGCAGCTCAGAGGCAGAGCGCTTGCCTGGCGTATGCAAGGCCCTGGCTTCCGTCCATAGCACCAAAGGGGAAAAAACACAAAAACCCCCAAAACGACTGGAAGGTTGTTGGCCAGAGAAGGGAGACAGATCCACGTGACAAACTGAAGGAAATGGCACACAGAAAGGACTGGGGACACAGTGCCAGGTCATGAAGAGGGCCACCGCGAGGCCCTGCTCCTCCCCGTCACAGCAGCGTGTGCTGTTCCCTCCCCAGGTTCCCTTTCCTCCTGTCTTCCCCTGTGAGTCACTGTTCATCCTGCTGATCTTGGCTCAACCGCAGTTTCTTCAGCAGCGTCTCTGGGCCCCTACGGAAGGGTCAGGTCCCCTCACTTGCCCTTGGCCCCCTGGATCCGGAGCCCCTAAGGGCAGGGGCCATATCTGTGTTTTC
This sequence comes from Pedetes capensis, assembly GCA_007922755.1. Classification (NCBI taxonomy): domain Eukaryota; kingdom Metazoa; phylum Chordata; class Mammalia; order Rodentia; family Pedetidae; genus Pedetes; species Pedetes capensis. The sequence continues at coordinate 4,592 of VMDO01019541.1, forward strand.
ATCTCGTTATCTCCCCGCATTACGTCCAGCACTCACTACATTACATGTGAGCCTGAATGTTGGTTCACTGACTGTGAATGGAGTTTGAGGCCAGGCGAGAACCGTGCGCACAACAGGTGCCTGCAGGGACCCGGCAGGAAGCATCAATGAAAGTGACAGAAGAGGCAAATTGAGCCGGGCTAGGTGGTACAGCCTGGATGTCCTGCACTCAGAGGCTGAAGCAGGAGCCCCTGAGGTCGAGGACAGCCTGGGCTGTGTAATGAGTTCCACACCAGCCTGAGCCACACACCAAGCTGAACGAAAGGAGTAAATTGGAGAGGCTGAGCCGTCTCTGAAAGGGCAACAGCTGCTTAGATGTAGAAATCTAGCTTACCTGGAATATGCAAGGCATATTCCAGCAGCAGGTCTGAGTTTTTTTGTTTGGTTTCTTTGTTGTTGTTGTTGTTGTTGTTGTTTGGTTGGTTGGTTTTTTTTTTTTTTTGGTAGTGGGGGTTGAACCCAGGGCCTCGCGCTTGCACGCTCTGCAAGTGCTGGACCACTGAGCTGCACCCCCAGCCCATGTTTTTTACTTTTTGAGACAGAATCTCACTAAATTACGCAGACTGCCTCTGGTCTCGAACTTGCAATCCTCCTGCCTCCGCCTCCCAAGCCGCTGGGATTACAGGCATGTGCCACCTCGCCCGGCTTAGGTCTGAATTTTTTAAGTGTGGAAGATACATTTCTAATAAAAACATGATTGTCACAGTCTGACACCACAATAGAATCATTTAGTGAAGAGTTACAATGGGCTGGGTCCTGTTGCTGTGCTGTTAGGACCTGTTTTATGTGCATTATGTCATTTAGGTTTTAAGAAACTATCAAATAGGCACCGTCCTCATTTCCTCTGTGAGGAAGCGTGGCTAGTTGTGTCTGTGTCCAACCACTATGTTAAACCGATTCTTTACGTTCATGGGTTCTTTAACCTTTCATTTATAGTCTCAGGCCAGCAGCATCAGAGGCCCATTGAAAACGCAGCCTAGTGTGGTGGTGCCCACCTATAACCCCAGCACTCAAGAAGCTGAGGCGGGAGGATCCTAAGGTCCAGGCCATATAGCAAGACTCTTGTCTCAAAAAACAAAAGGTAAGCCAGGCGAGGTGACACACACCTGTAATCCCAGTGACTCAGGAGGCAGAAGCAGGAGGATCACAAATTGGAGACCAGAGGTAGTCTGTGTAATTTAGTGAGACCCTGTCTCAAAAGAGTAAAAAAAAAAAAAAAAAGGAGGGGGGCTGGGGTCCAGCACTTGCAAAGCATGCAAGCACAAGGCCCTGGGTTCAACCCCTAGTACCGCAAAAATAAATAAATAAAAATAAGAAAGATAAATTCTCCGACCTCATCATTCTGGATCAGAAGCTGGGGTGGGCCCTGTAGCCTGTGATAAGCACTTCAGATGATTCCTATGTGTACTAGTTTGGGAAGCACAGATCTAAATGCCAAAATGTTCAACAGTTGCAGGTGCCTAAGGGAAGTAACGGACTGGGATTTAGCTCAGTTGATAGAGCACTGCTCTGCAGTCTCTGAGGTCCCGAGTTCAACTCCCTGCACCGCAAAATGGGAGAAGGATGTGGCAACCCACTCCCAAGGCAATCCCAAAACAGCCATTAAAAACCCTATGAGGGTCGCTATGAGTCAGACTCAACTCACACCTAACAACAACAACAAAGGGAAGTAAAGTAAGCCAGGTATAAGAAATATCCAGGAGCTGAAGGATAGTCGTTGGCAATATCAGGAGCTGGCGCACCCTCTAACGAGGGCAGTGTCTAGTCATTTCCAGGTGCTGGTTGCAAAGAGGAAAACCAGATCCATCATTGCCAGATGTTTGTAATCTTCAATAGATGAACATGTGGTTAAGATTTAGGAACTTCTTATTAAGGGAAGAAACTGATGAGGTGTTAAAACTAGTTCAAAGGAGAATCCAAAGGACGGATTAAAGATGAGGAATATTAAAATGAATATGGAAATGGAGACAAAACTGGTTTTTGCACAGGAAAGGGGGTTGTGTGTTCCAAGATGGGATTCTTTTGTATGTCTATACAATTTCCCATTGCATGTCTATACAATTTGTATGTCTATACAATTTCCCATTGCTGCCAGTTATTTACAGTGTACGGAGGTGGGACAATTACTCCCAAAGAACCAAAATCAGGTAACACAGAAGGCTGTGCTACAGGCAAGGCATCGTTTTCATTAAAGAGTTTTCTCTGCATGGACAAGGCTGTGGACTGAACTGTGTCTTCTCAAAATGCCTTGGTTGAGCCTCTAACTCCCAGGGTGATGGTGCTTAGAGGTGGGACCATTGGGAAGTGACATCCAGAGAGTGTGGTCCACATGATGGGATTAATGTCCTTGTAAGAAGAAACGATGGCTGGGATTTAGCTCAGTTGGTAGAGCGCTGCGCTGCAGTCTCTGAGGTCCGGAGTTCAATTCCCAGCACCGCAAAAATGGGAGAAGGACCTGGCAATCCACTCCCAAGGCAATCCCGAAACAGCCATTGAAAACACTATGAGGGTCGCTATGGGTGGGATACCGACTTGAAGGCACCTAACAACAACAAGAAGAAACGAGAGGGCTCCCTTCTACCTCTACCAAGGGGCGGAACATCTCTGCCAAGTGCCATCAACAGCAGGAAGTCCAGAAGGGCGCCCTCCCCAGCGCCCAGCTTGCTGAAATCTTGGTCTTAGACCTCCCAGCCTCCAGATCTGAAGGAAATAAACACTTGCCGTTGAAGCCCCGAGTCTATGGTATTTTGTTACAGCAGCTTGACTTGACTCAGACAGATAACTGTAAGATGTTCACTGTTGGACCTGGCACACAGCAAGCAGCCTGGCCACTTGTCATTCAGTGTCATTTCATAGTTCCCAGTGTGGAAGGATGTAGGGATGGCAGTCTGGCAGGTGGGTGTGGCCGGGGAATTTGTTTTGGAGCCCAGGTAGCACAGCAAATGGCCTTTTCTTTCTTTTTCTCTTTTGTTTTTTTCGGTACTGAGGGTTGAACCCAGGGCCTCGCGCCTGCATGCTCTGCAAGTGCTGGACCACGGAGCTGCACCCCCAGCCCATTTTTTTACTTTTTGAGACAGGGTCTCCCTAATTTACGCAGACTGCCTCTGGCCTCGAACTTGCGATTCTCCCGCCTCTGCCCCCTGAGTCGCTGGGATTATAGGTTTGCACCACTGCGCCCGGCGGCTTTTCTTTCTTGAGACAGGGCCTCGCTCTGTAGGCCAGGCTTCAGCTTCCTGTGTGCTGGGAAGATGTACATGTGCCACCACGTCCAGTGCAGCAAGTGCCCTTTGACCTAAAGTCCCAGAGCCACCCCTTCCCCGCTTCCCCTGTGCGCGTGTCCCTGCCTCAGATACCATTGGCACTGGCGTGTCAGGCAGATACCATTGACACTGGCGTGTCAGGCACCATTCACTGTGCTGAAGATACAAAACTGCAGATTAAAGTCCCTGCCCATTCTAGGAGGTGAAACAGCTACGGGACATAAGGGAGGAGTTTGTGCTTCTGTGGGAAACTGTGCTTCCCCTAGGTTCCCCCCACCCCGTACTGGGGGACTGGACCCAGGGCCTCACACGTGGTAGGCAAGTGTTCTACTGCTGAGTTGCACTCCCAGCCCCGAAATCACGCTTTCGTAGACTGCTCAGCCTTCCAGGTTCTAGCCGTTCATTGTGCAAATCTTTCGGTGCTGGGCTTGGGACATAGTTCACTGTCACAGCACTTGCATGACATGCCCAAGGCCTGGTATTTGAGCCCCTTCTGCATTAAAGAGGAGGGGTGTCTTAGAGCGCTGTCAGTGGTATGTCGGTAATTCTGGCCTGTAAACATGCAAATTAATTGTGGGCTGGAGGGACACCTGTCTCTGAAACCAGTTTTGTGTCCATTTGCATATTTGTTTCCTGTCCTCCATTCCGGATACATTTGCCTTCCCCCCCAGGGGACCTCATTATGGAGCCCAGCCTGGCTCAACCTCCTGCTCTTTCTGCCTCAGCCTCCTGGGTACTGGAGTTACACGTGAGCATGGCCCCGCTATAAATTCGTAAATTCGCCATTTGATTTCCCTTCTGTACATAGTACAGCATCTGCTTGGTGCCACCATTTCATTCAAGAGCTAAATATTTTTTAACCTCCTCCCTGCTTCTCAAAATATATTTAACGTGTTTATTTCTTGTTAGGGGCTGTCCAGTTCCAGTCATAGAGACCCTATGTACAGAACAAAACACTCCCCAACACTGTGCCACGCACACGATCTTTTTTTACGTTTGAGCCTGTTGTTACACCCACTGTGTTTCGTCCCATTTTGAGTTGTGCCCCATCAGCAAAAGGAAATCCCAGCAGTTTAGGCCCGGCGTGGTGGCAAGCACATGTAATCCCAGTGGCTGGGGAGGTGGAGGCAGGAGGATCACAAGTTCGAGACCAGAGGCAGTCTGTGAAATTTAGCCAGACCCTGTATCAAAAAGTTAAAAATATGGGTTGAGGGTGCAGCTCAGCGGTCCAGCACTTGCAGAGCATGCAAGCACAAGGCACTGAGTTCAACCCCCTGTACCGCAAAAAAAAAAAAAAAAAAAAAAAAGGAAGTCCCAGCAGCTTTACTCCACCCCTGTCATTAGAGTCAACTCTAAAGGAAACTCTTTCCTAGTTATTTCTTGAATGCCTTCTAGCACGGAGGGCTTATTTTTTTTTTTTGCACTATATTTGACAGTGCTTCGCTGCTATTCATAGGGTTTTCAGTGGCTAATTGTTTCCGGAGTGGGCTACTGAGTCCTTCTCCTCCATAGTCTTAGTCTGGAAGCTCAGCTGAAACCCATCCACCTAGAGCGGCTCTGCTGGTATCTGAAGTACTGGCGGCATAGCTTTCAGCATCACAACAGGCAAGCCCCTACAGCATGACAAGCTGCCAGGCACGTGGGGAGTTCATTTCTTAGTAAATAAAAATCATGATCTGCTTTTTTTTTTTTGAGAGATGCAACATTTCACAAAAGAAGCTGGTATCTGACGAGTTGGTGCTGTCATGTGTTACAGAGAAAGTAAAGCAATGTATGGAGGGAAGCTGGAGCTGTCATTTCAGAGCAGGGAGTCTTGGGACCAACCTCCTTGATAAAAGTGCGAAAACAATCCGTTGTGTATCTGAGACTCTGACGTAGCCGGGCGCCCTGTATTCTGAAGGAAGAGGGGCGAGGTCAAGCCGATCGCCTTTGACCTTGCAAGCACCCTGGGACAAGGAAAACCGAGCGTTGGCGCCAAAGCGCCCTCCCGGCGGCCTCGTGGGGGCGTGGCCCTCCGTGGGGCGGGACCCTGTCGGCCACGCCCCCGTCACGTGCCGGCCCGCGCGCGCCGCGTCGGCAGCCCCGGAGCGTGCCAGGCGGCGGCGGCGCTGGGCAGGGCCGGCTGCAGCCAGCGTAGCGGGGCCGGACGGATGGCGGCGGCGGCGGCGGCGGCGGCGGCGGCGGCGGCGGCGGCGGCGGCGGCGGCGGTGGCGGCGGGGAGCGGGGCGGCCGCGGGGCCCGAGGCGGCCGAGGGTCCCCCGGGGTCGGCGGCCGCGCTGGAGCTGTGGCTCAGTGAGTAGCACGGCCTGGGGGGGCGGGGGGCGCCCCACAGTCCGCGGGGGAGCAGAGCAGGGGTCTCCCAGCCGCTGAGCCGACGCTGAGCGCGCGCCGCCCCGGTGCCCAGCGCGTGTCGCTGCGGGGAACCCGGATCCCCCCAGCGGTGACCGCGGGCCCTGGCCCCGCCTCGGGGACGCGGACTGCGGTGCTCGGGGCCGGGCGACCCCCGGCTGGCGCGGTCTCCGCCGGCTGCGCCCCGCAGGCGGGGTCCGGCCTTCGTCCCTGCTGTGCGCGCTGCGGCCACTCTTAGGCTATCGGCTCACGGTGGGCCTGGGAGGGGGTATCCCATCGGCCCCCCTTGACCTGAGGGATCGAAGCTCTGGGAGGGCACAGAGCGCACCCGGTGTCGGGCTCTGCCTGGGGGCTGCGGGCTGCGGTGCGACCCAGAGTCGTGCCCACAAAGGCATTTCCACCGCGTCCTGGCCGGCCAGAGCTGCAGCGCGTGAGCAGGAGCCGGGGCAGGGTTGGTTGGCTTACCTGGGGGTTGTCACAGCTGACAGTGTCTGGACAATGGAGGGGCCACCTTCCAGGCATATGCAGAAGCCGAGGCCCAGAGCGCGGTGGGGCATTGTGGGAACCGGTAGGCCGGTCTGCTGGGGAGCAAAGCTGGGGAGCAAAGGCTGGAGCGCAGCCTGCGCGCTCATTTGCTGATTGCAGTGAGGTGGCCAAGGGTCTTGGCTGCTGCAGAAGGGACTTTAGATCTTGACGCCAGGGGAGGGGCTGTTGGGGAATTTTGCGCAGGAGAATCTGTGATTGAGCCTGGTAGATAAAGGATCACCTGCAGCCTGCGGGGCGGAATTGGTCAGAGAGGGTGGACCGTAGGCAGGGAAGGTAGATGGAAGCTCTTGGTGGGCTTAGGGGCCGCGGCTGGACAAAGGCAGGCAGCGGGCAGGGAGAGGAGAGAAAGGATTAGCAGAGGCGCTCAGCAGCCTTGTTTCTTAGAGATGGGGGCAGGAGACATGGAGGAATGTGGGATGGATTGCAGGTTTGGGGCTCAGGGGATGACCTTTACCTATGCCCCACCTGTGAGGAGGTGCCCTTTGAAGAAGAGCCAGCTGTGGAATTCGAAGGGCTTGCGGCAAGATCAGAAAGAGGTGCTGGTTCCAGGGAGGGAAAGAGCTGGAGGGGGATGGTGTTGGGAGTGAGCTGGTGCAGGGAGGCTGCGTGTGTGTGAAGAGCAGAGGTTTGGAGCCCCAGTGTGGAAGAGGCCGATGGGAAGAGCAGAGGTGCAGCAGAAACAGGCAGGGGGAAGGCTGGGAGCCGGAAGAGGAGCCACGGATACCTAAGGAAGGTTGTTGCTTAAAACGAGAATGTGGAAGAAGGGGGAATTTCGAACCTGTTAACTAAGAGGTTATTAATGAGACAAAGGCAGGAGGCTGTGTTGATGAGGCAACAAGAATAGAAGGCTTAGACTGGAGTTGCAGGGGGAAAAAAAAAAGGAATGGGGCGGATAACCCTAGCCGCTGCCCTAGCAGAGGAGCTGAGGGCCTGGGATGCACGCTGCCCAAGGAGAGGGGCTATTCGACTCCGTCTTTGGAGGGGCGCTATATCCCAGAGTTGCTAGGTCTTCCAGTTTTTCAGGGGGGCAGCTGCAACCTTTATTATGTGAACTCTCTAGGGATTCTTATTAGGTGGGTTTATTTTATTTACTTATTTGGATTGGGGGCTGGGGTTTAGCTCAGTTGGTAGAGTGCTGCTCCATGTGAGGATCCAGGTTCAATCCCCAGCATTGCAAAATTGAGAGCAGTTTGTGGCAATCCGCTCCTGAAACAATCCACCATTGAAAACTCTATGAGGGTCGCTATGAGTCGGACATGACTCGACTTCATCTAAGAAGAACAATGACAGTTATTTTGACAAAGTCCCGCTGGGCAGCCCAAACTGGGCTGGAACCCACTGTGTAGCCCAGGCTGGCCTCAAACTTGCATCAATCATCCTGCCTTGGCCTCCTGAATGCACGGATTAACAAGTGTGCACCACCACAGCCAGCTTCTCTTCAGTCTTTTAAAGTTGATCTGTGGGGAGGTTTGAGAAATGGTTTTTTTGGTTTTTTTTTTTTTTTTGTAATAGTGCTTGCATGTGAAAGGAAGGAAGGAGATAAATGTAGAAGTAACTAGAGTGATCATGCATGCAGCTATACCACTGTGGTGTCCGATCCCATCAGATCTCAGAAGCTAAGCAGGGTTGGGCTTAGTTAGTACTTAGATGGGAGACCGCCTGGGAACACCAGAGGCTGTAGGCTTGGGAGAAGGACCTGGCAACCCACTCCCCACTACAATCAGCCATTGAAAACCCTATGAATAGCAGAGAAGCGGGACAATAGTATTTCACCTGTTGTACGTAGGGTCGCTATGAGTCAGATATCAACTTGACTGCACCTAACAACAACTAACGAGAGGTCATGTGAGCCTCTTTTTTTTTGTTGTTTGTTTTTTGTGGCAGTACTTGAGGGTTGAATTCAGGGTTTTGCATATACTTTGCAAATGCTCTACCATTGAGCTGCACCCCCAGCCCTTTTTTTTAAATCTTGAGACAGTGTCCCAATAAATTATGCAGGCTGCCTCTGGCCTCAAACCTGCAATCCTCCTGCCTCAGCCTCCCAAATCACTGGGATTATAGGCATGAGTCATCACATTGGCTCTGTGTGAGCCCCTCTTTATGCTTATGTGTGTTTGGGGAACTACCCCTCCTGAATTCTAGGTCTGTATTGGACCCCCTGCAGAGGAGCTTGACGGTGCTGGAGTTGGTCAGAGCCAGAGCAGAAAGGGGCGAGCTGGTCTCCCAAAAAGGAAGGGCAGCTTTTGTTTCTGAGCTCTGGGGAAGGAGATAAAGGTGATTGCACTTGCAAATTAGTTCCTCATTGCCTTGAAGAGGGGACTTGAGAGTGCTGGGGAAGTTGAGGAGGGGCTGGGAAGGGAAGCAGAGGGGGCCCAGTGGATGGGGTCTCACCCTCCGCACTGTTGACCCATGGAGCCTGATAGTGCTGTGTTGTGTGGGCTGCCCGGACAGGCTGTTTAGCTGCATCCCTGGCCTCAACCCCCTGCGTACCAATAGCACAGCTGCCCCTCCCAGTCCTGACAGCCAAAAATGTCTCCAGGCACTGCCAGATTTCAGTGAGGGGGAGGTGAGGAGGGAAGGGAGGGAGCAGTAGCACCTCCGCCTATGCCCACACACGATCCTCTGGGTTGGAACCGATCCTCTGGGTTGGAACCGATCCTCTGGGTTGGAACCGTGGAGTGATAGCTGGGCATCAGAAACATGTATCACAGTCTCTGTGGCTGTCTTGTTTTTCTTCAGGAAGTGGGAGCCAAGAAGAGTGATTTGTGGTGTAACGCAGATTTGTTGAGGAGGGGGCAGCGGTGGTATAATGAAGGAGGATCTTAAAGTATATTTTGTTGTCGTTGTTAGGTGCCGTCGAGTCATATCCGACTCATAGCGACCCTCATAGGGTTTTCAATGGCAGATTGTTTGGGGATTGTCTTGGGAGTGGGTTGCCACATCCTTCTCCTATTTTTGCGGTGCTGGGAATCGAACTCAGGACCTCAGAGACTGCAGAGTGGCGCTTTACCAACTGAGCTAAATCCCAGCCCCCAAAGTATATTTTAAGATACACTAAATAACACTTCCTCCTTAGGGTTGCTCAGATTGAAGGTGTGAATACGTGTAAAGCACTTAAACCTAGGGTATAGTAAGTGCCCGATAAACTCCCTACCAAAAGAAAGGAAAGTTGCCCAGTATAAAGGGTATACTCAACTCAGGAACGCCCTGATGTCACCAAGATTGACTGATTTATTGATTGATTTCTCTCTCTCTCTCTCTCTCTCTCTCTCTCTCTCTTTCTTTTTCTGGTACTTGAGTGTTGAACCTGGGACCCTCGTGCATACTTTGCAAGCTCTCTACCAGTGAGCTGCACCCGCAGCCCCTTCTTAAATTTTTTATCTTGAGGCAGGGTCTCACTAAGTTCACAGGCTGCGTCTGGCCTTGGACTTGGGATCCTCCTGCCTCAGCCTCCTGCCTCGGTCTACCGTGTCACTGGGATCACAGGTGTGCGCCACCATGCCCAGCTTAGAATCATTTCTTTCCTTACATTTTCTCTCCTTTCCTCTGGCCCTTGCTGCGCTCCCAGCAGAGACCATTTTACTTTTCCCGTTGATTTGCGGAAGTTCTGAGTCTCCTGTCTGTTGACCTGGCTGGGGCCGTGGGTCCATCTTGGAATCCAGGGAACGGAATCGAAAGACTGCAGAGCAGGGGTGAGATAGGAGGCCGTTCCTGGAACTGAAGTGGGTGAGGTGATCGGCCTCAGCTGAGCTTTGGGCCTGGCTTTGAGAAGAGATGGTTCTCCAGAGAAGTATCAGAAGCTGTAACCAGGCACTCATGCTTTACAAATAACAAGCAGCTCAACTGGGCGCCAAACTTACATGAACTGCCACTTCTGTGCATTCTGTTCTGCAGTTCCCTTCACCTCCATGAAGTGTATTTTGATCATGGTTCCTTGTGGCTTCATGCGGCGTTGCCTTATTCTTGTTAATGAAAAGCCTTATATACCCATTATGTGGGTGTACTATAATTTTTGTTGTTGTGCTGGGCATTGCAGCCAGGGCCTTGCATATGCTAGACAAGTGCTCTGCCACTGAGTACATCCTTGTTGTTGTTGTTGTTGTTGTTAAGTGCCATGAAGTCGGTATCTGACTCATAGCAACCCTCATAGGGTTTTGTGGCTGACTGTTTCGGGATTGCCTTGGGAGTGGATTGCCAGGTCCTTCTCCCATTTTTGTGGTGCTGGGAATTGAACTCGGGACCTCAGAGACTACAGCGCAGTGCTCTACCCACTGAGCTAAATCCCAGCCCCAAGTACATCCTTGGCCCTTTTTAATTTTTTCATTTGAGACAAGTTCTTTCTATGTTGGCCAGGCTGGCCTCCACTTGCAATCCTCCTGCCCCATCCTCGCAAATGTGCCTCCACAACCCAGCTTCCTATTGGTAGAATCTTTTTTTTTTTTTTTTTTTTTTTGCAGTACTGGGGGTTCAACCCACGGCTTCGTGCTTGCATGCTTTGCAAGTACTGGACCACTGAGCTTCACCCCCAGCCCACTGTTTTACTTTCTGAGACAGGGTCTTGCTAAATTACACAGACTGCCTTTGGTCTCGAACTTGGAATCCTCCTGCTTCTGCCTACTGAGTCTCTGGGATTACAGGTGTGCACCACCACGCCTGGCTCAATTGGTAGAATCTTAGGTGTCCTCAGTCTTGTGCGTTTTGTTTTTGTTTGTAAAGACAGGGTCTCACTTTGTGGCCTAAACTGGCCTCAACTTGCAATCCTCCTGCCTCGGCCTCCCAGGTAGGTGCTGGCGTTCCAGGCGCGCACCCTCACACCTGGCTTTCTTCTGCCTTTAAGAGCTCTTGTCTTCTTAGCCTGTGCGTCTGGATTTGGGTGCTGTCAGGGAGGCAGATGGGAGAAGGACCTGGCAATCCACTCCCAAGGCAATCCCAAAACAGTCTGCCATTGAAAACCCTATAAGGGTTGCTATGAGTCGGACTCAACTCGACGGTACCTAACAACAACAACAGGGAGGCAGAAGCCTGGTGAAAACTGACAGTTGAGTAAATCCACTTCTTCCTTCCCCCTGGACCTCCCCCCAGGGGATGTATCCCCTTATCCTTCCAGACAGCCCCGGCGGGGGTGGGGGGGCCTGTGGGGAGGTCTCGATTGCAGGCTGTTTATATTCTTAGCTTCTCCAAGGCTGCGCTCATGCTTTCCCATCTGGGCATGTGGCGGTGGACGTGATCACGGACCTGGGGTCCTAGCAGGGTTTCATGTGTGCTAAACTGAGTGACTGCCAGCCTCAGGGCCCTGCGTTCCGTGGGGAAGGCTCCCTTGCAGTGCCTAGTGCTGGAGGGAGGGACTCGGGTCCTTAAGGCGACTGCTTCCCCCGCTCAGGGCCCTCCTTGTCGGCACAGGCCGCTGCGGGGCCAGAGTCCTGACCCTGGTGGCTGGTTGGCAGCTGGCGTAAGGCGATTGGCTTCTGACCGAGTCCCTCTTGCTTGAGCGGCTCCCCCACAGCCGGAGGCCTCAGCTGTTTCCTTCATATTCGGGGCCCAGCAGTAGGCTGGAAACGCATCGTTCAGACTCGGCTCTTACTAAGCAGGTACGCGGCAGAAGGGTGACTTCTTGGCTCTTGGCGTACTTCACACCTCAGTAAGCCTCCCAGGAGTGGGAGACAGCCGCTCCGTGCCCTGAGGACTGTCATGGTCCCTGGCCCTGGCCTTCCGGCCTCTGGCTCCTCCTTGGATCCGACTGGTGTCTGACAGCTGCTGGTCCTCTGGGCATCATTTTCTCGGGAGCTTGCTGAAGCCCCTGAGATAGCTTGGGGTGCTGGAGTTCTGTGTTCAGAGCCCCACTTATTTCAGAACTGAAATAGGATCACCCGTTCGTTCAGTAGGTGTCTGTGCCAGCAATGCCCTTACCCTGGAGCCTGTGCAGGTGAATGCGGTGGGCGGCGCACCCCCTTCCTTCCTGCCTAGAGGGGGTAACCTCGAGGAAAGAAAGTCAGGGTCATCCCAAGAGAAGCCCTGCCCTGCCTTGGTCCAGGAACGGAAGACCCCACCGTGAGAGTGGTTGGAAGCGGAGGGACACGGAGCCGGCCTGACCTGGGACTGAATTTTCGTTCCTAGCATTTTCTTGCTTTGTGGTTGGGCAGGTTTCTTCATATGTAAAATGGTGGGGCTGTAGTACCCATCTCAGTTCTCAGGACACTTGGCATGGTGCCCAGCCCACGTGACAGCCACAGAAAGAAGGCAGAAAATGAAAATACCCCCTGTGACGTTACTCTTATTTTGAAGCCATGGTAAACCTAGAGTGGATCCTTATGTTGCAATACCTAGCAAATAAAAAAAGGAACCATCGTGGATTTCATGGACCTTTTTGCTGCTTTGCCTTGGTTGAGGGTTTGGACCGTGACTTAAGAGGGGTCTTCCTTTCTTTCAAAGCAAGTGCCTGTCCTGGCTTTCCTTCCTCCCCTGATCTGTGCAGCAAGAAGGAGGGCGAGGACTGGATTCTGCAGACTCAGCCCTGCCTGGCTTCTCCCGCCCCCCTTTCTGGTCAGTCAAGTGGAGATCCGAATTCCTTTGAGGTGTCAACCTTGACCTTGTAACGCAATGAAACCAAAGCATAAATGGTGTGAATTACTTGTAGGTGCTTGAGATGGAGGATCTGAGAATCATTACTTTAAATTATTTGAGTATCTACAGGGAGTCGTGGTTGACAGTAGTTCTACCCAGAACTTTTGGACTTTTGGATTTCCCAGTCGCCTGGAGAGGAGGCGCCTCCATCCTGAATAAGGCACTGTGCTAAGCACTCCAGGGAATCTATGGCTTCTGCCTCCAAAGGTTTTATTCCATCTAGGTACAACAAGGTCTCATAAAGGAAAAAGGACGTGACTCTGGTTTTGTTGTGGGGGGAGGTTGTTTGTTTTGTTTGACTTTGGATTTGCGGGGGAGGGGGATTGGTTTTGAGGCAGGGTCTTGCTGAGTAGCTCAGGCTGGACTGTGTGGCCCAAGCTGTCCTCATAAATCTCCATCCTCCTGTCTCAGCCTCCAAGTTCTGAGATTCCTGGTGTGCACCACCATGCCTGGCTCAGGGCTGTTGTTGTTAGGTGCCGTCAAATCGGTATCTGACTCATAGCGACCCTCATAGGGTTTTCAATGGCTGTTTCGGGATTGCCTTGGGAGTGGATTGCCAGGCCCTTCTCCCATTTTTGTGATGCTGGGAATTGAACTCGGGACCTCAGAGACTGCAGCGCAGCGCTCTACCAACTGAGCTAAATCCCAGCCCTGGCTCAGGGCAGAGACTCTTTATTGAAATAATAAACAGCAGAGCTGGGGCTGGGGCTCAGGGGTAGAGTGCCTGCCTATCACACATAAGGCTCTAGGTTTGATCCCCAGCACCAGGATAAACAAACCAAAACGATAATATAACTGTCTTTATTTTATTTTATGTCTTGCAGTGCTGGGGAGTTGAACCCAGGGCCTCTTGCACATCAGGCAAGGACTGCACCACTGTACTCCCAGCGCCTTTTTTATTTTTTATTTAGAGGCAGGGTCTCACTAAGTTGCACAGGCTACCTCCCGCCTCAGCCTCCGGAGCTGGGTATATGGGTATGCCTTCTCCCCCAGCTCTAGGCTAAGCTGTCTTTCGTTGATTACTTACTCTGTACTGAGACTTTAGACACTGCTCTAAATCCCACCAGGAAGGTACTGTTTCCCGTAATTTATAGGTGAAACTGAGGCTCACAGAGTCCAAGGACACTGTGACTAACAGGGGTAGAGTAGGAGCTAGAGACACCACCATTAAAGGTGGGGGCAGGTGACAGTCCAGATTTCTGAATAGGAAGACAGTTTCTCTTTTCGTGGGGGCAGGAAATAAAAACATCACAGAGGGTTTTTGAGACGAGGTCTCCCTGTGTAGGCCAGGCTGGCTTGGAACTTGCTATGTGGCCTAGGCTGGCCTCCAACTCAAGTCCATCCTCCTGCCTCAGCCTCCCAAGTGCTGGGATTACAGGTAATGTCACCGCGCCAGGCTCTGGAGACGTCTTCATGAAAGGACAGCATGTGCATTGGGACTGGAGTGGGGACAGGATTCTGAGTGGTGGACCACAGGATGAGAGCTCCAAGGCAGTGAGGGAACCGATGTTGCGCCCCTCGCTCTCCTGTCACGTGCTTTGCTCAGGAAGGAGCCAGGGCTGTGGCCTTTGAGTCACTGTTGAGACATGACCTCCACATGACATGAATGTGACTGTGATCGGAGGCAGTTAGATGCTGGGTTGATGCTGGAGCCCTGAGTGATTTGGAGGGAGAACAGCGGCTGGGGCAGGGGGAGGAGGTTTCCCAGAGGAGGTGGGGGTTGGAGTGGATCTTTGGCCAGGAGAAATAACACCACCAAAAATACAGCCCCAGGAATTAGCCTCTTCTTGCCCACGCCTGAGAGAGCCACTTGTCAGGACCGGTGTGACCTTTCCCTGGAGAGGCTGGGTAGGCCTGGACAGCCTGGACAGGGGGAGCTGGAGAAGGTGTAGGGAGGGCCAGAACCAAGCCAGTCTTCTAGACGGGCACAGGGGCACAGGCAGGCCTTGTCATTCCAGCAACCCAGGGGGCAGAGGCAGGAGGCTGGAGGGCTCAAGGCCAGAGGCAGCCTGCATAACTTGGCGGACCTCTGTCTCAAAATACAAAGGGAAAAATAAGCTTGGGAGTGCGATCCAGTGGTAGAGAGCTTGCAAAGCGTGTGTAGAGCCCTGGATTCAACCCCCAGGTACTGCAAAGACAGAACAAAAATGATGATCTTCCCGTGGCAAGTTCTTGTCTTCCTCTGATGGAGCTAAGAAACTTGCAGGTGGCCTCCCAGATGGTGTCCCACCCTGGCCACATGGTGGGGCCAGAGAGGAGGCACCTGCCACAGGAGTGAGGAAGGTGTACGGAGGGCAGCCTCTGCACTGGAAACAGCCCTCATTAATTTGCTCATTCAGGCGTTGGGCACATCTTCAGGAAGGGTAGGCCCTGTGCTGGACACGGCGCTCAGCAGTGAACATCGCAGGCCCGCTCTGTGCCAGCTCATCTGATCCCCTAGAGGTGGGGCGTGGCAGCCCTTGGCTCCCAGGTGTATTGGGGAACCATGTAAGGTTTTCTTTCTTTTTTTTCTCTTTCTTTTTCTTTCTTCCTTTCTTTTCTCTCTTTCCTCTTTCTTTCTTTCTTCCTATCTTTCTTTCTGCCCTGCCCTGCCCTTCCCTCCCCTTCCTCCCTCACCCTCTCCTCTCCTTTTCTTCCTCAGGACTGGAGATTAAACCCAAGGCCTTTTGTGTGCTAGGCAAGCGCTCTACCACAGAGCTATGGCCGTCGTCCTTGATTTTTATTTTGAGACAGGGTCTCTCTAAGTTCCCGAGGCTGGCCTTGGACTAGCTATGTAGCTCAGGCAGGCCTTGAACTTCCTATCCTCCCACCTCAGCCTCCCAAGTAGCTGGGGTGACAGGAGTGTGCCACCATACCTGGCTTTGTAACTCTGATCTTTTTGTGCTTTCTTAACTTTCTCGTTTATTCCCTTGACAGACAAAGCCACAGACCCAGGCATGTCGGAGCAGGATTGGTCAGCTGTCCAAAATTTCTGCGAGCAGGTCAACACTGACCCTAATGGGTAAGGGCATGTCACAGTCTTGGTTCTGGGCTCCCAGGCCGAGCACAGGTCTGTGCTCTTGGGACTGGTCTGCAGTCAGGAATCTTTTCATTCTTTTTTCCTGCCACAGTCTATTTTTCTGAAATCAAATTCATGTGGCTTAAAGAAAAAGTGCTGGGCACAGTGGCACACGCCTATAATCCCAGCAACGTGGCGGCGGATCACAGGTTCGAGGCCGGAGGCAGCCTGCATCACTTAGCGAGATCTTGTCTCAAGATAAAAAGTGAAAAATGGGCTGTGGGGGAAGCCCAGTATAGGGCACTTGCAAAGAATGTGCAAGGCCCATGGGTTTAATCCCCAAGTATCAAAAACATTTTTTTAATTTAATTTTAAATAAAACTGTTTGCAACTATTTTTTAACTGGAATGTTTTTGAATAGTGTTACAAAGCCCTAAGGCTGAGGAGAGGGTTGGATGTTCCTGCTGGGCTGCAGCTCAGGTCCATAACAATGTGAAACACATTAGCGTATTCTTTCGAATTTAAGTGCAGTCTTTTTCTTTTTCTTTTTTCTTTTTTTCTGGTACTGGGGGTTGAACCCAGGGCCTCACACCTGCATGCTTTGCAAGTACTGGACCACTGAGCTGCCCCCAGCCCATTTTTTTTTTTACTTTTTGAGACAGGGTCTCGCTCAATTACACAGACTGCGGCTGGTCTCGAACTTGCGATCCTCCTGCCTCCACCTCCCAAGCCACTGGGATGACAGGCATTCAGCACTGCGCCTGGCTAGTGCAGTCTTTTTTATGTATAAGAAAGCAGGAAAAGGGCAGGGTTTTATTTTTTGTTTGTGGTAATGGCATGCCTAGGTATAAACCGCCTCTGAGCCCCAGTCCCAGCCAGAGGAAGGGGTCACCGCACTCATTTCCAGGGTCCTGGGTAGGAACTGAAGCTCAGTCCTTGTTGGAGACACCTGACCTGCGTGGTGCCGAGTGCTTGGCTACTCTGGCGGGGCCCAGAGCTCTGCCCCACTCATCACTCTCTCTCATGTTTGCTTTCCAGCTGTCCTGGTGCAGCTGCCGTCTGTGCTGCCCCCGCCCTGGCCTCCCAGGCTCTGGGCCCCGATGGCTCAGCCTGGCGCTGTAGCGGTGGCTTGGCTGAGGGGAGGATGGCGTGGCCTGGGCAGAGGGGACCTCGGTGCTGTGGGGCAGCAAGGTGGTGGGAGGCTGTGCTGCAGCTGGGTGCCCCTCGTGCTTTGGAGTGTCTGCTCCTGGAAGGGAGGCGGCGACCCCGCAGACTCGGCCAGCTGGGTCCGTGTTTTCTTTTTGTTCTCCCACAGCCCGACACACGCGCCCTGGCTCCTGGCCCACAAGATCCAGTCCCCCCAGGAGAAGGAAGCACTATATGCCCTGACGGTGAGTCTGGCCCACGCTAGCAGAGCCCTGGGGCCACCTCGCCTATACCCCACAGCTCAGTTCGCCCTCACAGGCCCTGGACAGCAGGCTGGAGGGAGCGCGAGCCGGGCCGCCCACCGCGGGTCTGGCTGTTGAGAACGAAAGGGAGGCTTTGTTTCCATTTGCTGTGCCTGGGCTGGTTGGTCACAGGTGACGAGTGGATGAAGTGGCCAGGCAAGCGCACCTGCCACGTCTGCAGGGGCAGCAGCAGCCCAGGGCCCTCAGGCTGAGTATGGCCCAGCGCTGCCAGGACTTTTGTTTCCTCCGGAGAAACCAGGTATCCAGATTTCTACGGGAGTCCTGGATATTTTAAGTGTTGGTGGGAACACTTGTTCTGTTTCATGAACGGAAGTGTTTGCCCCGTTCTCAAATTGAAAATAATGCCAATTAAGATATTTAAAATAGCCGGCCATGGTGGTGCACGCCTGTCAACCCAGCGACTCGGGAGGCAGTGGTGGGAGGATCACAAGTTTGAGACCAGAGACAATCTGCGTAATTTAGCGCGATCCTGTCCAAAAAGTAAAAAAATGGGCTGGAGGTGTAGCTCAGTGGTCCAGCACTTGCAAAGCATGCAAGTGCCAGGCCATGGGCTCAACTCGCATTTCAACACACAAAAAAAGATCTTTAAAACACAAACATGCAAGTTGGCGTGGTGGCACATACCTGTAAGCCCCACCCTTGGGAGGCTGAGGCAGGAGGATCAAGAGTTCGGGGCCAGCCTGGGCAGTCTATTAAGATCCTGTCTCAAAAGAACAAAAAAGAAAAATGGAGAAGAAAGATGGGGAACTAATTTGCCATGTTGGGAAGACAGCGGGCCCAAGGTGATGTTGGCAGGGCCAGCTGTCGTTTGAGTGCCAGCGATGGCATATGGCAGAGCAGTTCCTGGGCACCACATGCCAGCTTTACACCACTGGGGAGGCAGGGGTTCCCAGGCTAGCCCCACTGTCCAAAGGGTCCTAAAAGTTGAGATGACCTCAGGGCGCAAAACATAGTGGCACTTCTGAGCGGGTGACTTTTTTTTCTTGCTCTCAGGATGTTTCTCCAATCGTGAGGGTCCTCATGGGCTTGAGGACGGGGTGATGGCGGTCACGCCGGCCCTGCGCAGCGCTCCTCGCCTGGCAGGTGGGCCTGGGCCGGCGGCTTCCCCAGCTCACGGGCCTGCTGTGTCTGCGCAGGTGCTGGAGATGTGCATGAACCACTGCGGGGAGAAGTTCCACAGCGAGGTGGCCAAGTTCCGTTTCCTGAACGAGCTGATCAAAGTGTTGTCCCCAAAGGTCAGTCCCCGGGCTGGGCCCTGCCCACCATGCCGCCCGCATGCCTGACCCTCAGACACACACAGGCTGGCCCACGCGTGGGCGGAACCTGCCACCAGTCATAAGAGGAGGTCCTGTGGGTGAAAACTGACTCCCCACCAAGGGCTGGGAGGATGGGGTGCTTTTCAGCTGACCCCTGCAACCTCCCCTGTTCGCGTGTTCAAATTTCTCCTTGAAAATAGCGCGGCTGATGTCGGGGCTCTGTGGCCTACAGAAGGTGAGGAACTCTGGCTCCAGGCCCAGGTCTCTTGGTGGAGATGGGAGAGGTGACCAGGTGTGACTTTCACATCACCTCTCTTTGCTGGTGTTTGGGTTCAGTGGAGTTTGTTTGGGTTTTTTGTTGTTGCTGTTTTTGTTGTTTGTTTTGGTGGTTAGTTTGGTGTTTTTGGTGTGTATGGGGGCTTTTTTTTGTGTGTGGGGAGACAGAGTCTCACTGTATAGCCCAAGCTGGCCTTGAACTCACAGAGATGCCCCTGCCTTAGCCTCCCGAGTGCCGGCTTACAGGCCCACGCCACTGAGCCCCTTGCGCTGTCCTCTGCACCTTTCCCCCGGCCCCTGCTCTGGCTCTGCCACTCTCGGGTGACTAGCAGTGATGGAGCCGTTCTTGGCGCTAGTCAGCGGCAGTTCTGTGACACCTGGTGTGTGTCCTGCAACTCAGCTGAGTTCTGACTCCGCACGGAGTGACACGGGCCCCGCACACCTCATGTGGAGGCTCCCTCTGTTTCAGGGGCCTGCCGTGAACTAGGGGTGTCCTGGAGCTGCTGCGCTTCTGCCTGGCCAGGCCCCACAGGTCACTAGAACCGCACGCAGAACGCAAGCCAGCACTGTCCTTGTTGTTTCGCTACGGAAGATGCAATGGCATTGCCTCTCAGGGCTGTATGCTCCCCCCGGCATGCCATGTTGGTGCCTCACCCACTGGCTGGGAATCCAAAAAACCTCCCTGGATTTTGTTCTGGGATTGCATGCTAGGCAGGGTGGATAAAAATCACCGGCCACACAATTGAACTCCGTCTCTAGCCCGCAGCCTCCCTACCCGCATCCTCCTGGGGTCAAAGAACTGGGCTGAAGATTCCAGCCCGTCAATTATGTGGCTGGTCTTCCTGGGGTGGACCGTCCTCCCTGGTCTCCATGGAAGCGGCCCTGAGTGATTAGGACAAACTCAGGTGTGGTGGACAGAGGCCCCTTGTGAATCACAGGTCATCCTTATCACTCAGGAAATTCCATGGCCTTTGAAGCTCTGTGCCAGGAAGTGGGACAAAGATCAAGAAAAGGTTTTGTTTTTTTGGTACTGGGGGTTGAACCCAGGTCCTCACGCTTGCGAAGGCAAGTGCTCTACCACAGAGCTGCGTCCTCCGGCCCCCTTTTTATTTTGTATTTCGAGACAAGGTCTTGCTAAGTTACACAGGCTGCCTCTGGCCTTGAACTGTAAATCCTCCTGTTTCGCTGGGGTTACAGGTGTGCGCCACCTCAACCGGACAAAACAGTGCTTTTATTCTATGCTGAGTCAAAAAAATGAATATTCCCAGTGGTGTAGACAAGGCTTGGCCCTTGGCCCATGCATGGTCAGCTTTGATTTCAGCCGTTTTGGAGCCTGATTCCTTGAGGTCCACCAAGGACTCTGGGTGTGTCTCACCCTCAGCCAGCCTTGAGCAGCTCATTTCTCTGGGCCTTGATAGCATCTCTTACAGGAAATGTTGGGCAGGTGGCCTCCTAGGTCCCTTCCTGCTCTCGATAAAGATTCTGTCGTCATTTGGTTTGCTTTGGCTTGGTTTTTATGACCCAGGGTCTGACTGTATAGCCCAGGCCTGCTTCAGTTTCCTGAGTATCCCCTCAGCTCTTTTGATTTTTCTCTCCTTTCTCCTTTCAGTACCTAGGGGTCTGGGCCACTGAGAAAGTGAAAGGAAGGGTCATCGAAATCCTCTTCAGTTGGACAGTGTGGTTCCCAGAAGACGTCAAGATCCGGGACGCTTATCAGATGCTGAAGAAACAAGGTCTGAGGGCCTCCCTTTTGACTGTGTCTTTCTGCTGTTCTGTGTGCCTTACGCACGTCAGAAGACGGCCATCTTGCGTGGGACGGTACTCCCTGAGGCAAATGGTGGCCAGCCCGTGTCCCTGGACGCCCTCTCCCTCTGGGAGAGCCAAGATCACAGGGCAACCACCAGTTAAGCTGAAAAGACAGCGCCTCCAGGGAGCAGCGGGAGGCACCAGCAATGGAATAACACAGCTAAGCCAGGCCTGGCGGTGCACGCGGGCAGCGCAACCCCAGCACTGGAGCTCAAGGGCCGCCCTCTCCCTCTGGAAGGCGGTGGTCAGCTGGGCTAGGGGTGGCTTGCGTTGGTTGCCTTCACAGAGCCGGATGGCACGTTTCCCTTAGGTGGCTCCCGCTGAGGCTGGGGGTTGGTTTCCTTGAGTTTCTCCCGGTACCGGCTCCCCCTCCCTTTGCTCTGCGTCGCGGCCACAGCGTCGCTCTGTGTTTCTGTCGCCCTGTGTTCCTGGCGGTCCTAACAGGAAGCAGCTGTTACCTGATGCTCAGGAGGCTGCGGGGGGTGGGCAGGGGCGGCCTCTGTTCTGACCCAGCCTCCAGCTTTGGCAGGCACCGTGTCCTGGTGTTGGGGTGACCTGTCTGTGACTCTGTCCTGCCCCTGGCACATGCTGGTTTCCTGGTCCTCCAGCACTGTTCTGTGAGAGATGAGGAAGGCTCCAGGACTCCAGGAAGGGCTCGTGGCTTCCTGTCTTCTCAAGCCCATGGAGAGGCACCTATTTCCCTTGTTTTGAACCTCCCAGAAATTCCAGGTTCTTTTTGTCTTAACAGGGTCTTGCTGTGTAGCCCAGGCTAGCCTTGAACTCCAGTGCTGGGGATGCGTTGCCCGCGTGCACCGCCAGGCCTGGCTTAGCTGTGTTATTCCTATTGTTGGTGCCTCCCGCCGCTCCCTGGAGGCACTGTCTTTTCTTGGATTTCAGCTTAACTGGTGGTTGCACTGTGGTCTTGGCTCGCCCATGGATTCAAGAAAAGTTGTTAAATGCAGGGTGTCCACTGTTTTGGTCTTCTTGTCGGGGTTGGAGTTAAGCTGTTCCCACCCTTAGCCTGTCTGGAAGCTGAGAGTCTGAATTCCTTTCATATTGGGCTCTTTAGGAAGAGGAGCTCGATTCAGGATGGACGATTTTTATTTTTCCCTGTTTCAGGCACTCAGCATTTTTAAGAGCTTCGTCAAGGATCCTGCAGTAATTTCTGGGTCCTAGAAGATAATGTAGCTGCTTAAGATGGGGATTATAGTTAAGGCTCACAGCATACAGGACTTGGGACTGGTTCTGCTTTGGTGCTCTTGATTTTGTGGTGGTTCCTTGGATTCTCCTGAGAGATGATACAGAGCCTCAGTCACACCCTGGGGCTTCTTCCTCTTTCTCTCTCTTTCTCACTTTCTCTCTTTCTTTCTTTCCTTCTTTCCTTCTTTCTTTCCTTCTTTCCTTCTTTCTTTTCTTTTCTCTCTCTCTCTTTCTTTCTTTCTTTCTTTCTTTCTTAATTTCTTTCTTCTTTCTTTCTTTGTTTTGATTCCCAGAGGCATTTTATTTTGGGTAGGTGCTGGGGATAAAGCCCAGAGCCTTGCATTGGCAAGTGCTCTCCCATTGAGCTGCATCTCCAGCCCCTGAAGTATCTTTTTAAGGCTGTTGATGATGATTTCCTGGTGGAGCTTTAGGAAGCAGGGTTTTCCAGACTTTATACTTGATCCCCCTGAAGTTATAAAGTCCCGGGCTCAGTGTCTTAACTTTGTGTGTTTCATGTTTTAGGAATTATAAAGCAGGACCCTAAACTACCAGTGGATAAAATCTTACCACCACCTTCCCCTTGGCCCAAGAGCTCCATCTTTGACGCCGATGAGGAAAAGTCAAAGGTGAGGAGGTCCTCTACCTGTGCTGAGCTTGGGCGAGTGTGGGGAGAAAGCAGGGGGGCTCCCTCCGGAGCAGACTCTTTGGTCGGAGATAGCAGGTCTGTGTGTCACTGGGTTTTCCCGCACTGTGACCAAACACCTGACAGAAACAGCTGAAGGAAGGACAGCTATTTTGCCAACAGTTTTAGTCCTTCATGGTGGGGAGGGTATGACAGACCTGCTCGTCTCCTGGTGGACGGAAGCAGAGAGAGAGACAGACAGACAGACAGATGGCAAGTGGCCAGGGACAAGACACCCCCCAAGAACCCACCTCCAGTGACCTGCTTCCTCCAGCCAGGCCCCACCTCCTGACGGTCCCAGCACCTCCCAGAATGTGGCCCCCCTCTGGGGAACAGCCTCCAGCACAGGAGTCTTGGGGGACATTTTGCATCCAAACCCTAAGAGTCTGGGAGCATCATGGGGCTGGGGGGCTAGGTAACAATCGTCCCCTTGGTCTGCTCTGGCGTTCCGGGGGTCGTTCTAGGGGGTGGGGCTGACGGGTCTGGGACAGTGCACGGGGGACCTGGGTGGGAATGGTGGGGAGGAAAGGGCTGCCGGCATCGGACGCTGGTGCAGGCCGTTTTTGTGTCACTAAGCCAGACCCGCCATCGTCCCTCCCTGGGACCTCCTAGGATTGTTGACCCCCAGGTACCAGGAAGAGAAGAGGAAGGTGGTAAATCCCAGGCCAAGGCTGCAGGGTGGCTTCAGTGGCTGTGGGTAGGCGCTGGCCCTTGGGCCCTGGTGGCAACAGTGGTGGCCTTTTGGTCAGTCAGTGCTTTTCAGTGGCGCAGCCCCCAGAGCCTCCATTGCGCCTTGCCTTTCCTCTTGTGCCTTGCCTTTTCTCTTTGGTGAGCTGTGCCTCCTGCCACGCCCTTCTAGCCATGTCCCTGCCGTGGCTCTGGATCCGAGCTGCCCAGGCCACTGTTGGTGGGACGAGCGAGGCTCCAGCAGGTGCCTTATGTCTGCAGAGCATGGGAGGCGTTGGGGTGCAGCAGGACTCCAAAGAAATGTGGGTGGTTCAGGCCCCTCCTCCTCCAGCCAGTTCGTGTTGGGGGTTCCTGGGGGCCAGTTGTCCTGCTAGGCCTTGGAGTAAAATGGCACACGGGATCGCCCAGGTCTGTCCCACGGTGGAGCACGAGGACTGGGACACCCTTGGCAGTCGTGACCTGTTTGTTTTCTGTGGCACTGGTGGCCGAACCCCTGGCCTTGTGCATGTCAGGCAAATGCTCTGCTGCTGAGCTGCACCCCAGTCCCCTCTGGAGCCAGGCGGTCCTCTGCAGTGAGGTCTGCAGTGTCACCAGAGGGTGGTCTGGCATCCCTGGCCTCTGCCTGCCCAGGGCCAGTAACGACGCCCCTCCGTTGTGCTGTCGGCAACGTCTCCTGGCTTTGCCAGAGGTCGCCTCGGGGATGCGGTGCTCCCCATCCTGTAAGAGCCTGCAGCCCCCGCCCCACAGCGTCCCCGTGACAGGGCGGTCAGGCAGCGCACGTAAACCACAGGAGCTGTGAGTTCTGGTCCTGCCGCTGCTGCGCCTCCACTCGGGACCCCAGGGAATCGCAGGTCACCAGCCCCTTTTGTCCACTCTGCAGCTCCTGACCAGGCTCCTGAAGAGCAGCCACCCTGAGGACCTTCAGGCTGCAAACCGGCTCATCAAGAACCTGGTCAAGGAGGTGGGTAGTTTTCCAGTGGGTTCTGTGCGGCCAGCCTGCGACAGGGCTGACAGCCGGTGTGTGGGCGTGATGCGAGTGAGGAGGACCAGGGGGTGGGCAGGGAGAACGGGGCTGTCCAGCCCCTACAGGGAGGGGCCGTGAGCTCCCTGGAGGGCGGCAGGATGTGAGCAGAAGCTGAGACAATGCTGTCGGGGGCTCCCTGCTCCTTGTCCAAGGGGGTCCACGCAGTTTACGGCCACTGCTGACCCAGGACAGAGGCCAGCAGGACGGAGGCCGATGGTACAAAGGAGGGGTCACCAGGCCCCCTCCCCTCCCATTGCCCCCAGGAGCTCTGGGTGTGGAGTCTTTGCCTTGCCGCCCACATTCCCTTAGCGTTCTAGAGGCTTCCTGGGCCCTGGACAGCGCAGTGCCCTTTCCTGGCCTCCACTCTCACTGCCATCCTCTGCTTTCTCCCGAAAGGAACAAGAAAAGTCAGAGAAGGTGTCCAGGAGGGTGGGCGCGGTGGAGGAGGTGCGCAGCCACGTGAAGGCCCTGCAGGAGATGCTGAGCACCTACCGCAGGCCGGGCCAGGCCCCGCCCGACCAGGAGGCCCTGCAGGTGGGCACCGGCTGGGGCTGCGCGGTGCGCGAGTCCCACCCCGCGCCGTCCAGGAAGCTGTCGTCACCCCCAGACTTCCTCAGGTCTCTCTGTCATTCCTCCCTCCCCTTCCCCAGAGCCACCTATCCAGGCAACCCCCACCGACTCTGGTCTGGTTAGACTCTGGGCTGCACAGGATGACACGGGGCGCCCCCCTTAATTTTTGCGTGGCTTCTCACTGGATGTGAGAGTTTGAGATTATTTGAGGTGCTGCGTCCACAGGGCCTCCTTTTCTGTTGCGTGGGTATACCACAGTGTGTAAGGCTGCCTGCCACCAGGTGGTGGACACTTGGGCTGTTGCCAGCTTTAAGTGATTATAAATTGTTAGGTGCCATAGAGTTGGTGTCCAACTCATAGCGACCCCATGCACAACATGCGAAACAGTATTGTCAGGGCTTCTCTGCTATTCATAAGGTTTTCAATGGCTGGTTGTTTTTTGGGAGTGGGTTGCTGGGTCTGTCTCCTAAGCCTACAGCACCTGGTGTTCCCAGGCAGTCTTCCACCCAAGGACTAACCAGGCCTGACCCTGCTTAGCTTCTGAGATCTGAAGGGATGGGACACCACAGAAGTATGGCTGCAGGACGATTATAAATTAAGCTGCTATGAAGTATTGTGTGTAGAATTTTGTACTAACGTGTATTTGTTGCTCTTGGGTAAACGTTTAGGTATGAGACTAGTAGGTCAATGCTAAGTGAAAAGTTATTTATTTTCTTTTTTCTTCTTGATGGAGGTGGGAAGTTGAGAAAGGGTCTCGTCATATAACTGAGGCTGGCCTCAAACCCGAGTCAGTCCTCCTGCCTTAGCCTCCGGAGTGCTGGGGTTACAGGTGTGTGCCACCATGCCTGGTTGAAGAGATAACTTTTTAACAAACTGTCAAAGTACTTTCCCAAATTTTTGGGTCATTTCACATTCCTAACAGCAGTGCACAATGCTTCCAGTTTCTTCCTATCTTAAACACTCTGATTAGTCTTTCTGATAACTCTTAATTAAGATAAATAACATACTATAAAAATAACCATCACCATTAATTTTAGAACATTTTAATCACTCTTAAAATCTTGTACAAGTGAGCCGGGCACAGTGGGGCACGCCTGTCATCCCAGTGACTAGGGAGGCAGAGGCAGGAGGATCGCAACTTTGAGACCAGAGGCAGTCTGCATAATTTAGCGAGACCCTGTCTCAAAAAGTAAAAAAAAAAATGGGCTGGGGGTGCAGCTCAGTGGTCCAGCACTTGCAGAGCATGCAAGCTCGAGGCGAGGCTCGACCCCCAGAACCACAATAAATAAAAATAAAATAAATAAAATAAACTAAAAAAATAAAGATCATCTCACTCATGCTAGGCAAGTGCTCCACCATTGAGCCCCACCCCTAGCCCCACCCCTTTTTTTAAGATTTTAAAACATAGTCTCCCTAACTTGTGTAGACTACCTCTGGCCTCAAACTTGCAATCATTCTGTCTCACTCTCTAGAGTTACTGGCCTTACCGGCATGTGCCACAGCACCCAGCTTGAACATAAGTTTTAAATTCTCCTCGGTTAATATACCTTGGCGTGGAGAGGCTAGACCATATGGTAACTCGTATTGGGACATTTTGAGGAACTGCCAAGCTGTTTTCCAAAGTAGCTACTCCATTTTACAACCGCGCAGCAACTTGAAAGGTTTCTCTCTCTCCGAATCCTCCTAACACTTGTTAGTGCCTGTCTTTTTTATTACAGCCATCCGGGTGCACAGTGGTCTCTCACTGGGGTTTTGTGTTTCCCTGACGGCTTGTGCTGAGCGTACTTTCAGGGGTTTTTGGCCACTTGTGTGCCATCTTTGGAGGTAGTCTGTTCACATCTTTTGCCCATCTTTTAGTTCTGTTGTCTTTATTTATTTATTTATTTTTTATTGTTGAGCTATGATGGTTCTTTATATATTCTGGGTACACATTCCTTTCGGGCAGTTTTTTCCATTTTCCATACTCTGTTGTCTTTCCACTGGCTTGATGGCATCTTTGGAAGCACAACAACTTTTCAGTGAGGTTCAGTTTGGGTTTTTTGTTTGTTTTCTTTTTGTTGCTGGTGCCTTTGTTTGTCCTACAGAGAAGTTACCAATTGCCCCAGGGCCCCAAATGCTGGCTGAGGCGGCTGTTTCCCTCCCTCTGCTCTTCTCCTGCCCCAGGCCTCCCTCTGCATTCCAGCCTTCTGCCTCTCCACAGGGGGAGATGGCCTTCACCTGGCTCATTTGTTTACCTGTCCTATTTCGCAAGATTGGCAGAAGCAGCCCAGAGTCTTGCCCAACCCAAATTCCTGAGGGGAGAGTCACCAGGGGCAGCTTGGCACCCATGGCTGCCCCTGGGCAGAGCAGGAGAGCCGACACCCGGCCTTGCTCTGGGCAGTGGGGGCAGCGGGACTCTGGAGGGTGCCGGTGCCAGGCTGGTCACACAAGGGTCCTTCAGCGAGGTCAGCATGTGGGCCTTTTCAACAGCACAGCGGGGCGGTGGAGCTGCCTTGGGGAGGGAGGGTGGCTGGGGCCTGCACCCCATTTCTAGGACAAAGAGCACAGGCTTCCCAGCTGGGGCTGCGGGGAGCCATGTAGCTGGGGCAGGAAGCTCAGATGTTAATGGGAAAGCAGGGGAAGGTAGCTTTTTTTGGGTTTTGTTTGCTTTTGTTTTGTTTTTGGTGTTGGGCTATTGAGCCCAGGCACCCCACTACTGAGAAGCACCTCCAGCCCCCTTTTTTATTTTTTATTCTTGAGACAGGGGCTCTCTAAATTGCTCAGGCTGCCTCTGGCCTCAAACTTAGGATCCTCCTGCCTCAGCCTCCCACCCAAGTCACTGGGATCACAGGTGTGCCCCGGGGCTGGGGAGAGGGGCCTGAGGAAAAGGTGCCCTTGTGCACCCTGAGGCTGTGGAGTCTCCTGAGTGAAGGTCTTTGGTCACTTTCTTCAACTTTTCTTTTTTTCCTTTTGAGATGAGATCTTGCTGTGCCGTCCAGGCTGGCCTCAAACTTACGGTACCCCTGCCACAGCCTCCTGGCGCTGGAATTACAGGTGGACGCCACCACGTTTGGCTTAGGTTTTACTTTTTTGTTTTGTTTGTTTGTGCTGTACCCCTGACCCTGACGTCCCCAGCCCTTACACTTCTTGTTTTTAAGAACTGATAACACAGCGGAAGCTTCTTGACACTAACTGCCATGTTAGCTTCATCCTGAGATCACGAAACCAGGGCCTTTCGGGCCGGGTGGGTGTGAGCAGGCCCTGTCCCCCCAGGTGGTCTACGAACGGTGTGAGAAGCTGCGACCCACCCTGTTCCGGCTGGCGAGCGACACCACGGACGATGACGACGCTCTGGGTAAAGCGGCTCGGCTCCCAGGGCCCAGACACAGTGGCCTGGCCTGCCCTGCTCGGGGGGCCGGGGGCGGCAGGATGAGCTTTGGGCTCTGTGGTGATTGGGCTCAGCAGGGGCCCAAGTTGTCGTAGAAGGGACTTCCAGAAGGTTCTGAAAGCCTGGGGAAGGGTGGGAATTTACAACGGAGCCCCCCACGCTCTGGCCCAGGCCTGACTGGCAGAGCCCGGGGGAGGGGAAGGGCTGAGCGAGGCCTGAGGTGGGGAGCCAAACCCCGCCTTCTGATTCCTCTCTCCCCCCTCAGCGGAGATTCTCCAGGCCAACGACCTCCTCACCCAGGGTGTCCTGCTGTACAAACAAGTGATGGAGGGCCGGGTCACCTTCGGGAACACGGCGGCCAGCTCGCTGGGGGACATTCCTGTCTCCAGAGGTGCATGCGGATGCCTTTCCCTGTCTCTGCCCCCTTTCCACCTGCGAGTCCCAGAGAAGACGTGGACCGCTGCGCTCTGGCTGTGGTGCAGGAGGGAGAGAAGCAGCCTCCACCCCTGCCGGTGGAAACCGGTTCCAGGTGGCCGGGCTCTGCGCCCGCGGGCGGAGACTGTGCTGTGCAGGGCCCTCGGGGCCTTGGCACGCCTGCTTGCCCACAGGAGCTGGGGCCAACACGGGGGGCTCCTCAGTGGGGGGGCTCCTCAGTGGGGCGGCACTGGCCCAGCGCACACAGGGCCGGGTTTGCCCCTCAGCAGTGGTAGGAAAAAGGATAAGAAGGGCGGTCTCCGGGCTCTGGCTCGGCCTTTCTGAGTCAGGCCTGCTCGGGGCTGGCTGGCCGTGTTTATCAAGCATGGCAAGAGGTGGTTAAAAGTCCCCGAGCGCCTTTTGTGATGTGATGGAGAGGCCACCCGAGTCTGTTAGGAGGAGGAGGGTTCTGTCTCTGGGGTGACAAGGCGGCCCTCCACGGCCTTGGGGTCAGGACACCCAGCTGAGGTGGAAGGGGCTCTGAGCGGTGTTGAGGGTGGGGTCTGGTGCCTTCCAATCAGGAGGGGGCCCCAGGACACAGAGGATTTAATCTCGGGCGTTGCTCTCGCGTGGGGCTGACTCTCGTGCTCCTGTCTGGCTTCTAGTCTTTCAGAGCCCAGCGGGCTGCGTGAAGAGCTGCCCGCTCATCGACCTGGAGCTGGGCAGTGGGTCTGTGCAGGCTGGGCCCGGGGCCCCGTCTCTGCTTCACCAGGACCTGGCGGCCTTAGGTGAGAGGCCATGTCCAGGGGTGCGGACACAGAAAGGTCCTGAGGAGGGAGGGGCGAGTTGGTCTCCCTCAGGCAGGACAGTGTAGGGGTGCTTTCGAGGGGCTCCAGCGGACCAGGCAGCTCCGAGACGCCCTGTGTCCCTGGGTCTCAGGTTTGCCTCAGATGAGCTCTGGTGAGGTGTTTGTCTGTCTAGGCTGAGTGTCCTTGAGTGGGCGGGCATCCATCCCACCTGCGGTCGGGGGAGTTAGCGCTGCACATCTCACTCCGCTCCTTCCTCACAGGGATTGCTGATTCTCCCGTGCTGAGCAAGGTAGGGAAACCCCTCCGAGGGCGGGGGGTGAGGGGCCCACCCTGTCCCTGCAGGATGTGGGGGGGGGACTTACCATGGGGATGGGGTCCAAAGGCTTCCTCACCCATTGGGTCTGACTCACACCCTGGGGGTGACACCTTTCCTTCTTCCTGCCCTCTGTTTATTCCCTCCTGGCCCTTCACATGTCCTAAGCCTGGCTGCAGCGGCCTTCCCAGGACTGGAAGAGCCAGGCCACGGTGCCGCCACACTGGCGGTCCTTCACACCCTGGCCGCACTGTAGCGCTTCCCTGTTTGACAGGTTGCGGATCCAAATTGCTGTACAGAGAAGCAGCTTCCTACCACCACTCCAGTGCCAGGTGGCATCGTTCAGAGCCCGTCCACAGACAGGAACTTGCTGGATCTCCTCTCGTCCCAGCCGTCTCCAGGGCCTCTGTGAGTCTTCTGGGCAGGTGCCTCGTGCACGGGGCTCCTGCTGCCCAGGGCTGGCGGGGGCCCTCGAAGACAGCCCCAGGCTGCCACTCTACTACTGAGGGGGCAGTGTGTCACTTCCTTTTCTCCACGAATCCCCATCCCAAGTGAGGAGAGTACATGCTTTGGCCAGAACGTCCCAAGAGGGGTCTTGAAGGCCTACCTGAAGAGATGGTCCCGATTTCAAGGCTTATCACTTTCCTCAATTGCCATGTTTGAAGTTAAGCAAGTCTTGATCATTACTGAAGTATGTAACAGGAGGTCGTAAATACCGCTCCCCAAAAACCATGTTCTCCCACGTGTCTGTCAGCTTGTCCCGCTGTGGGGGCTTGAGTGTTGCTGAGATGCTGAAAGCTATGCCACGGGTATCTCAGATACCAGCAGGGCTACCCCTGGTGGACAGGTTTTAGCTGAGCTTCCAGACTAAGACAGACTGGGGAGAAGGACATGGCTAACCTACTCTCAGAACAATTAGCCATTGAAAACCCTGTGAATGGCAGAGAAGCACTGTCAAATATAGTGCCGGAAAATGAGCCCCATAGGGTGGACAACATTCAAGAACCAACTGGGGAAGAGTTGCCTCCTCAAAATAGAGTCAACCTTAATGACAGGAATGAAATAAAGCCCCTGGACCTTCTTTTGCTAATGTGGCATGACTCAAAATAAGAAGAACATAGTGTCTGCATCATTGAGCTCAAACATAAAAAGATAGTGTGCATGGCACAGTGTTGGGTAGGATTTCATTCTGTTGTACATAGGGTCGCTATGACTCAGATCTGACTTGATGACACCTGACAACAAAAGAAGGTTGACTGCTCTTTCTTTGCTTTCCCTTTTCTTTCTTTCTTTTTTTTTTTTAAAGCAGGATCTTGCTATGATTAGCTGAGGCTGGCCTTGAAATGGCAATTTTTCTGCCTCAGCCTCCCGAGTGCAGGAGCTGTAGGCCACCCTGCCCAGCTCTTGCTTTTTCTCATACATGCAGGGTAATGTATTATTATGGCTTGTTTTTATGCAGATGGATCATGATTTACAAACTGTACTCCATTGTAACTTTGCATATCACGTTATATCTTTGGGACATTTCCAAATCACTTTATTTAAATTTGCTTCATTGTCAGTAATAGTTACCTTATCATTCATAGTATGACGATACTCTGTATATTTTCCCTTTCCTCCTCTTGTTCTTTAGAAAAAAGTCACAGAATCTTGGCGTTCTTAGTTTTTGCTAGATTTTGATGGTTTTCATTTCTTTGTAGGAATTATGTTCCACAGAAAAGTATCCCCAAGGAAGTGCCCCCAGGTACCAAGTCCTCTCCAGGTTGGTCCTGGGAGGCCGGCCCGTTGGCCTCTTCCCCAGCCTCACAGAATACACCGCTGGCCCAAGTGTTTGTCCCTTTGGAGTCTGTGAAGCCCAGTAAGTACTGGTTTACCCCTTTCTTCTTTCCTCTGTGAGGTCCCTGGCTTTTTCCACTCCTCATTCGGGGCATGTCCCTTAGACTTGGGAAGGTGGGGGGAAGTTTGCCTGGGGGCAGAGGGTAGGGGGCGGCTTCTGGGCTCCTAGCTAGGATTTCTCATACTGTCACTGTGAAGGATACTGGCAGGCAGAATTTAATGGGGGGGGCTGAAATGTACTTGGGGACACGATGATCGTTCATTTGGAACTCAGGAAGGGATGTTTAATAACCTGCAATGACTGAGAAGAGGGGAATTCGAAGGAGAGGAAGAGTTTGGCTAGCGATGCTCCTCTGGGGACCCTCACTGCGTCCGAGAAGTGGTTGTTGTCTCCCTTGGAGAGGAAGCAAACCAGAGGTGTCTCCAGTTACGGCTACAGCCTGTGAGCAGTTGTGTGTGGAACAGTTAACAGCCCGTGGCCTCAGCCTCAGGGTCCCAGGCCTCCTAGACTCCAGAGTCCTTCTCAAGGCCAGGTGGGGCCGTGCTCACCAGGCAGAGGGGTCAAAACAGTTGGTAAGCACCCGGTGCTCTGTGACTGAGCAAATAATGCATGTTTGATGTTAACATTCGTGGAAGCTGGGTGAAAGGTAGATGGGAAATCCTTGTTAGTTTTATAATTTTTTGTTGCTGTTGTTTGGATGGTACTGGGGACTGAACCCAGGAACTCATACGTGCTAGGCAAGTGCTCTACCACTGAGCTGTATCCCCAGGCCTAACTTTGAAACTTTTTATAAATCAGAAATAGTTATAAAACAAAGCTGAAAAGGTACTGGAAATTGAACCCAGGGCCTCGCGCTTGCATGCTTTTCAAGTGCTGGACCACTGAGCTGCACCCTTGGCCCATTTTTTTTACTTTTTGAGACAGGGTCTCGCTAAATTACACAGACTGCCTCTGGTCTTGAACTTGCAATCCTCCTGCCTCCACCTCCCAAGTTGCTGGGATTACAGGCGTGCACCACTGTGCCCAGCTCAAAGCAGAAAAGTTAAAAGCAAAAATACGTGTTCAACGTAGAGTTGTAGCAAAGCTAGACTTAAAAAATACAAAAGAATATAATCTGTACCATTATAAGCCAGATGGAAGTTGTATAGCATTTGTTCATTCGGTTGGTTGGTTGGCTGCTTTTTTGAGACAGGGTCTCACTGAGTAGAGTGGCCTCCAGCCTATGATCCTTTTGCCTCACCTTCCCAAGGGCCAGAGATTACAGGCTTGTGCCATCACGCCAGGCCCTACTTGTGGCATTTTTTCATATCTTTTATTCTCTTTTTTTTTTTTGCAGTACTGGAGGTTGAACCCAGGGCCTTGCACTTGCATGCTCTGCAAGTGCTGGACCACTGAGCTGCGCCCCCAGTCCATTGTTTTTACTTTTTGAGACAGGGTCTCACTAAATTATGCAGGTCTTGAACTTGCGATCCTCCTGCCTCCTCCTCCCGAGCCGCTGGGATTACAGACGTGCGCCACCTACCTCTATTCTTCAGAAACATGATTTTTTATTGTTGGTGGTTGTTTTTTGGTTGTTTTTTGAGACAGGGTCCTGCTGTGGGGCCCAGGTTAGTCCTCAGCGTGAGGTCCTCCTGCCTCAGCCTCCCACATGGTGAGGTTACAGGTGTGTGGCCCAACGCCCAGCATGGGGGCACCATTTCTTCATACTCTCCTGAGGCTATGTTCCTTTTTTTTTTTTTTTTTGGTACTGGAGGTTGAACTAGGCCCTCACGCTCGCATGCTTTTGCAAGTGCTGGACCACTGAGCTGCACCCCCAGCCCGTTTTTTTAATTTTTGAGACAGGGTCTCGCTAAATTACGCAGACTTCCTCTGGTCTCGAACTTGCAATCCTCCTGCCTCTGCCTCCCGAGCCACTGGGATTACAGGCATGCGCCACCACGCCCGGCGAGGCTATGTTCTTAAAAGTAGTGGAATGCTGGGTACAGACATTTAGAATTTTGATCTGCATTCTCTATTTCTTTCCAGAAGGGCCGCATTTTCTCCATCCTCTCACCATTGTACCTTACTGGTATTGTCAGGCTTTTAAATTTTTGACAGTTTCGTAAACTGTATTTTTATAATGTATCCTTCGATAAGTGATGTTTGGCTTCAGATAACGATCATAATTAAAAATTTTTTTTCCAGATGGGAAGCCAGTCATCTCGGTGCCATTTATTTAACCAGCCACTGATTTCTGAATATTTATTCTTACATTAAATTTTCTTTTTTCTTTTTCTTTTTCTTTTTTTTTTTTTTTTTTGCAGTACTGGGGGTTGAACCCAGGGCCTCGCACCTGCATGCTCTGCAAGTGCTGGACCACTGAGCTGCACCTCAGTCCATTTTTTTTACTTTTTGAGACAGGGTCTCGCTAAATTACGCAGACTGCCTCTGGTCTCGAACTTGCGATCCTCCCGCCTCCGCCTCCTGAGCCGCTGGGATTACAGGCATGCACCACCACGCCCGGCATTTTACATTAAATTTTCATTCTGCATCCTCTGGATTTGGAGCATTTTTGTTTTTGGTGTGTTGGAGACGGGGTCTCATTATGTAGCGCAAGCTGGCCTTGAACTTCAGTCCTCTTGCCTCTCCCTCCCTATTGGTTCACAGGCGTGTGTCCCCGTGTCTGGGCACGTGCTACACTCCATTTTCCACCATTTCATTTGAACTGAAGTTTTATCTCTGGATTCTGTAATACAAGTAGCCCTGCCCCTCTTTTGTTGGTTAGAGTCATGTATTTTTTTTTCCCAAAAAAATTAATGTTAGAGTCACTTAGCAAAATTAAATCAACTCCTTTGGGATTTCCATTAGGCTGGGGTTTAGCTCAGTTGGTAGAGTGTTGCTCTGTGCTCTCCGAGGCCCTTGGTTCAATCCCTAGCACCACAAAAATGGGAGAAGGACCTGGCAGTCCACTCCCAAAGCAATCCCAAAACAATCCGCCACGGAGAACCCTATGAATAGCAGAGAAACACTGACATAGTGCCAGGCATGGCACAGTGTTGGGAGTGTTTTGTTCTGTTGTATGTAGGGTCACTATCAATCAGACCCAACTCTATTGCACCTAACAACAACAACAAGGATTCCATTAGAATTTCATTGAGACTGTTAATTTGAGATTTACTGTATCTACAGTTGTATAAAATTAAATATAAGAGTGGGTGTGGGTATGTTTATGCAGTCACATGAGAGAGAGCAGAATGAAATAGAATAAAGGGTACTTTGTATTTCACTCTTTCTGATACTCTGCATTTTCTATAGTGTCCACGCATTAGTTAATCTTGCTCATGTGTCCCTTGAAAATCATGTCAGGTTTTTTTTTTTTTTTTTTTTTTTT
>VMDO01019542.1:0-39470 GCA_007922755.1 Pedetes capensis
CTGACCCAGTTGTAAGGATTTTTGTTTTGTTGATGTTTAGTCGTAACCCATATTGAAGGCTATGATCTTTGATCTTCATCAGTAAATGTTTTAAATCCTCTTCATTTTCAGCAAGCAAAGTGGTGTCATCTGCATAACGCAGGTTGTTAATGAGTCTTCCTCCAATCTTGATGCCACGTTCTTCCTCATAAAGTCCAGCAACTATGGATGACACTTCGGAAAATGGGAATACCAGAACACCTAATTGTGCTCATGAGAAATCTGTACATGAACTAGGAGGTAGTTGTTCGAATAGAACAAGGAAACACTGAGTGGTTTAAAGTTGAGAAAGGTGTGCGTCAGGGCTGTATACTTTCACCCTATCTCTTCAATTTATATGCTGAGCAAATAATCCGAGTCATGTGGTTATACTGACTAAATCTAATAGGAAGTTTTAGAGGTATCTCAAATTATCATAAAGAAGAAAGTATCCTTCTTAGCTATACAAAAACTTAAAATATAGTTTGTAAAAATAAACAGCCAATAATGTTTCATGTGGAAGAATTTAGTAAAGGTTTATATGAGCATTGGATTCCTCTTTGGTGTACTGTGGTGTTCTTGTTGGTTTTCCTGAGATAAATAGGATCTCAACTTAGGAAACATAGAAATATCATCTTTAGGAAAAGACTGAACTGTATT
The DNA here is from genome assembly GCA_007922755.1 of Pedetes capensis. Taxonomy (NCBI): domain Eukaryota; kingdom Metazoa; phylum Chordata; class Mammalia; order Rodentia; family Pedetidae; genus Pedetes; species Pedetes capensis. The sequence goes on from VMDO01019542.1 coordinate 679, forward strand.
TATAAGTTGATAGAATGGTTTTAATTTTTAGTAGTTCTTGAAATTCTATATTTATATGTGAGAATAAATATCTTAGCAGATATTGTACCCTCACTATTGTTGTTAGGTGCCATCGAGCCAGGTCCAACACATAGTGACCCTATGTACAACAGAATGAAACACTCCCCAATTCTGTACCAGGCACACCATCTTATTTATGTTGAGGTCATTGTTGCAGACACTGTGTCAATCCATCTGGTTGAGAGTTTTCCTTTTTTTCACTGACCTGCCACTCTGTCAAACATGTCCTTCTCCAGGGATGGTCCCAACTACATGTCCAAAATACATAAGATGTAGTCTAGCCATCCTTAATATAAACATACAAAGTCATGCAGCATGACTGTATAATGCTTAAGAAATCAAATTTCTGGATAATTAGAAGCCAGTCTCTGATATATGATGATATGCTTTGAAGATTCCAAGAAAACATGGAGAAGTAATTAAAATAAATGTATTAGACCTTTCAAGTTGTATTATATCTGTGTTATTTTGTGATACTTATACTATTTTGTTTATTTTTAGATAAATGGTACAATTCATATTAGAACATTTACCAATTTCCCAAATATGTTAATATATAATTTTTTATTTGCAGGACAGTTCACATTGTTTGAAACACTTTTATATTTTACTGTCACCTGTCAGTAGCCTTGTCTGATAGAAGGGAGAATTATTAGTTTTATGAACTCATCTTATTGATAATATTCCCAAATATCTAGTTTTTATTTTAGTGAGTGAACAGATATTTATGGTATACAGCAAGTTAAAGTCAAAGTAATGATTACACCAACTGCTGATTTAGAAACCCACTGGTTGAGTGTTCCTTGCCTGGATTCCAACACAGAAATTCCCAGCTCCTTCATCTTTTCACACAGATCCTTTTGTTTTCCTTGTTCAAGTGTGTAGCCCATTTCTGCCTCTAATATCACTTAAAATCTGCCTATATATTCTGCAGCTGTACCACTGTGGCATCCAATCCTGTCAGATCTTGGAAGCTAAGCAGGGTCAGGTCTGGTTAGTACTTGGATGGGAGCCAGGTGCTGTAGGCTTGGGAGAAGGACCCGGCAACACACTTCCCCACCCTCACCCCCCAAAAAAAATCAAGCCTTGAAAATCCTATGAATAGCAGAGAAGCACTAACAATAGTGTTTCCCCTGTTGGTAGGGTTGCTATGAGTTCAACACCGACTCCACAGCACCTAACAACAACAATATATTCCACCCATAGAGTCCACTGCCATACCCCAGAAAGAAATAACATCTTATGCATTTTGTGTTTTGAATTTTCACTGTGCTTCATTTTCCCTTTGCCCCAAACACTGAATTGGGTGATACAGGTATTTCTTCTTGAGTAATAAAACAACAATAAACAACAACAAATCAGTTAGCACTGAATTCAGCTGCCAAAGACAAAATCCAACTCCGTTTAATTTAGTGATTTATTTGACTCAAATATATTGAAGCTCAGAGTAGGGTGACTATTAGATATGGAGCAGGTGCTCAGTGAGATCACTTTGGACTTCGAGCGAGCCTGCTTTCTGCTTCCCCATTCTCTTTTTTGCCTCCTCTGATTATCAAACTGTAGCCAAATTCCAGTTACCATGCCTGCTCTGAAGGCAGGGACAGAGGAAAAAGGAGGAGGGCTACATCTGATATACAAATATCCCTTCTTTAGGAGTACAAAAGCTATAAATTTGCATTCATGTTTTTGGTCAGATTTCATGGCCACTCTTACCAGAGGGAAGCTGGAAAATGACTGATTATCTCAACCACATTGCTTTTTTGATACAAGCAAGATTCTATTATCAGAGAGAAAGGGGGCTCTTCTCTCTCTTGAGAGACCTGCATCTATTTCTTGAACACATACTATGATTCTTTTCTTAAGCATCTCACTTTCTCTGAGAGCATCTGTGCTTACTCTAGAGCACGTACAATCCCTCCTTAATAAACTCTGTAACATTGTTTCAAAAAATACAGGGACAAAGGAGTAAATGTACATTGGAAGGCAATTAATAGTGTGTGACACAAATCTGTATAAAAAGCCAGGTATTGTGCTCAATCATGGGCAGATTTCTTTTTAAGGATCATTGTCATGACACCAAATAGGAGAGCATCTTTTGTTCATTATCTCACTGTACTTGATTTGCTCTTGACTCTTGGGATTGCACTGCCACTTTGAGGTTCTAACTTGAAGGAGAAATTAGTATGAATTTTCAGACACTGGAGCCATATGAAAGCAATTATGGCTATCAGTGACTTCTGATTGCCACTGCTCTGAGGGACTCTATGTCCCTTCTAGTTGCTTTAGCTTCATTTGTACTGCCCAGGTCAAGAGTTGCCAAATGATTTTCCCAGGTCTTAAGTATGTTGCTTAAGATGCATTGTAATATCATTTAAACATATGCTGGACTAAAGCTCTAAAGGGTGTCTCAAGGACAGAGAAATGTCCACAATCCTATCACAATCCATGAGTCAGGTGACAACTCTGTCAGCCCATCTCCATACTTACCTGATACAGGAGAGGTGAGTCCATCTTTAAAGTTACAGAGGAAAAAAAATTGCTTAGGCTATTTTATATAGGGGCAAAATGTGAGGCGGGGCGCTATTTTTATAGGATAGTTCTACACAAAGAAGGAATAGTTTTACCGAATCATTGCCTATGTAGAACTCCCGAGTTCGTACATTTACCCTAAACAAACAGTAAATACAGCACTGCTGAAGAGGAAATGTCCAAAGGCTGATGCATTATTAGTCATGTTTCCCAGTCTTTCAATTTATGTACATCACTTACCAGAGTGTAAAGCATTTGTAGTGATCGGAATGGGGAAAATATGTACAAATGAAACTTCTACATGCTCTTAAAAAGACAGAAATATTTTTGTGAAAGTGACTCACTGCTTCAACATGACTCTTTTTATACACAGTCTCAGGATATTTCTGCCTACAAAGCTAAATATGTGTATACAATTTCCTTTGTCCTGAGTAAAGGAAGTCTTTACTCATCTTTAAAGGGCAAGAAAGCTTTGTCCAGAACTTGCCCAGGACTTTCATTTTCCTTATTTTATAGACTGGCCACATTGGATCACATTTTCATAAATATGGAATACAAAAGTGAAAAAGACTATTTCCTTTCTCTAAGGAAGATAAATTTTGAGGATAGGCAGGATGTGTGTGCAGGGTGGAAATGACTGTGAAGAAGACTGTAGGTAACATCCTAGGAAATCAGTGGATAGGTATAACAGGAAATATGGAGGCTTTAAAAATGTAGCACTTAAGCCCTCATTACAGACCATGGACACATAATTTATTATATTTTTCTCTTTGTTTAATCATTTATTCCAATATAAATCTATGGTTTCTAGCCTCAAGAGTGCAAAGAAACAGGTATAAAACTATTCTCCAGTTCAGCTATAAAAATATTTTATTAATTTTTATTCTTCCCTTAGAATTGTTAATAATCATTGTTTTCTATGGGCTGGCTTGCTTTTGAGTTGGCACTGTCATATACTCTATGATACCTTAGCCCAGGTACCAGATATCAATGATCTTTTACAGACCTTTCTCCATCTCACTCTCCATCTACCATTCTGCAGCATACTGAACACTCCTTTGGCAAACTCCCTCCCAATTACTTACAGGAGATGAGTATTGACCTTTGCTAACATTCTTTCTTCTGTGTCCCCTTCCAAGGCTGCTATTTTTGTTCATGTTGGTAAGAATTCCTTATGAATATTTTTACTTTCTGGAATCCTGTGGAAGTATTAACTTATAAAATTAATTACTTCTACCTAAAATACCAACTCTAAAAATATCTATATTATAGTAAGTAAGGAGACCTCTAAGTTTGAAATTATTTTGGGATGGATGCTTCTCACTGGGTCTTCATGATGATGATTTATAGTCTTGATGTCTCTGGTGTTTTACATGAAGAATTGATGGTGACATATCACTAGACTCTTCTGTATGAGAAGTTGTGAATTTTGCTTTGGGTGATTTCAGATATCAAGAATCTTGCTAATTTATTATTGCACATTTATAATTTGCTTCATACATGGAGAAGACTCAAGATGATTGATATGGTTTCACATAAACCAATAAATCTCTAGGGAAAGAGTTAAAGCCATTATCTGTACAAAATAAAAGTATTTGAGTATGTATATGTAAATATTTTTGTAAATATATATGTATGCAATTATGTGCATACATGTCTATATATATGCATGTATATATATATGCATTTGTTAACAATGTGTTATGTATATATGTATGCATTTAAGTATACATATAAATTCTGGTGCCCTGTGTAGCTTAGATTCAACTATTTTTTACAGGCCTTGTTGGATGATTTCTATTCCTTGATGATGTTCATTATCTTTAGAAGAATGCATGAAAAATTACATAATAATGATAAAATGGTGTAATATTATCCCACATTTTTCCTAGAATGTGGAAATAGTGATATTTATCTTCTACATGCTCAAACAGCTAAATGGCCCCATTTCCATCCACTGTATTTTTTTTAAAAAAAATTGCAAATGATATAGTATGTAGGACAGATGAAAACTCCCTAAGATTAACTCTATAATCACCTACAAACATTGATCTTAGCATGTCCTTCCTAATACAAAGTCTCAGTAGTATCAAATCAGAGGCTGAATTCTTTGGAATGTGTGTGTAGAGATCAGGTAAGTGGTGGAGTATTTTCTGTGTATTGTGGGATGTTTCGCAGTATCTCTAAATATTACCAAGTAGATGACAATAGTACCACACTCTCCATCTTTGGCAAATACCTCCAGACATGACCAAATGTTTATTAGTGCGTAAAGTCACCCTTGTTCTATTTATTGCTATGAATAATCAGTTTTGTACTTTATTCAGGTCTATTCTGCTAATTATGAGATGACTCTGGGCAAGTAATCAAAACTCTTAATTTTTTATGTTCTTATCTCTAAAAATGAGCCCATTATCTTTAATGCCTACATATTACTGTGGAAGTGGGAATTAGAAGTAAATATTATAGCAGAGGTGCACACAGCTACAAAATGTTTAATCATATTTTACCTATAACAAAGGAGATATTTTTTAGTACTGGAGAGTTGAACCTGGGGCCTCATACATGCTAGGCAAGTCCCAGTCTTTGGTTCCTTCTCCTCCTCCTCCTTCTTTTTCTTCTTCTTCAAGACAGGGTCTCATTGAATTGCACAGGCTCCCCCTGTCCTCAAACATTCAGTCTTTCTGCCTCAGCTTCCTGAGTAGCTGGGATTATATGCAGGTATGAGAGCACCCAGCAAAAAGGAGATATTTAAAACAGACACTGAACTATATTTTAAACAGGTATTTCAAGCCAAATAGTTAATTTTTCCTGAAATATGTATGTAATCAGAGTGATTTTTACTTGAGACTTCTAGCCCCATAATTCTAAGCTACTGTAACATTTTTGGCCTTTTGCCTTATGGAGTGAATGTTTACAGCACAGCATTTACTGCTACAGCTGCCCTCATTTCACAGTTGGAAAAGGGGAAATGCCACATGACCTGAGGTTGCTTAGGCAATATGTAGAAAACCACACCAATGCAGCACGGAAGAATTCCAAATTTCCAGCCCATTTCCATGGTACTGAGTTCTCCTTCACATTCTATTTCTAGAATGCCTAGTATCCTCCAAATTAAGTTAACAAATCAATTTCAAGCTACAAGTGCTCTTGGTAAATAGAACAAACTACTGCCAGTTGACTGGCTCTATGACATACCACAACATGACAGGCATGGAAATTTTGCCATCGGTGAGACAGGACAGAGTTCATAAAGTTGAAACACTGGTTAGATCTAACTTCAACTGTGGAAAATTTCTCTGTCATGCATTTTTATAGCTCCTCTGGCATGCAAAACACAAGTAAGCAAACAAAAACACCTTCAAGTCTTTCCAAAAAACCTTCAAGTTTCCATGTTATCTTTTCAGAAAAATACTTAAATTGCTCTATGTTTGAACTAATAATCTTAATTAAATTAAAGCTCCATCTCACCTGAGTTGCTTATAAATCATCATCACTATCGTGGTTGCTCAAGTAAGAAATTCAGGCACTCTGCTCAACTTATCTTTTTCCTTCACCTCCACCATCAATCAGTCCGACAACCAATAAGAACTTATTACAATATTTAAATATATACCAAATTCATTCTCTTCCCTATTTTCCTACTGCCATTGCTCTCTCCATTGCTCATTACTGTCGTCTGGATTATTATAATATTATCCTAAGTGATCATTCAGCTACACACCAAGCTATGCACTAGACTGTGCTCTAAATGGCAGACATGATTCACCTTTAATGCAAATCTGATAATATCTCTGCCTGCTCAAGACTTTTCTTAAGGGAGAAGTTGAAGGAGACTAGGTTCCTTTTCTCCCTAAATGTAATACAATGTACAAGTTACAGACTCAATAAATAGGTACAGAATGAAAGTCTTTTTGAAACATTCACCATATTATGATTGCATTCCAGCAGAGGGCAGATTCTCACTCAGAAAGTTCTCCCAAATCAGTACTGGCTGTCTGAGTTTAAATGCTGGCTGTGCTTACTTGGTCCATGATTCAAAGGAGACAGAGGGTAGAAGGAAATCATCACAAATAACATCAAACTCAATGCATGAATAGTCATGATTGAGGCCTCTTCTGTGTCTGAAACTACAGAAAACACACACACACACACACACACACACACACACACACACACAAAGAGAATGCCACTTCTATAGTTTTGAAAGCATGTCAGGCTTAGTGGAAAGGGCAGAGAATTGGAAAATAAACAACGACAAAAAAAGAAGAAGTAAAACACCTGGGTTTTCAGACCCCAAATCCATTTCAAATACTATTACCTGCCTTTTAGTTTCTTCATCTATAAAGTGAGAATTATGATAACCACTTAGTTAGTACTGCCATGTGTCTGTCAGCTTCTCATGCTGTGGGGCCTTGCATGTTACTATGATGCTGAAAGCTATACCACAGGTATTTCAGATACCAACAGGGGCACCTATGATGGACAGGTTTCACATGAGCCTCCAGACTAAGACAGACTAGGGAGAAGGACCCTGTAGCCCACTACTGATACAATCAGCCATTGAAAACCCTATGAATAGCAGAGAAGCACTGTCATGTATGTGTGGGGAAATGAGCCGCCTAGGCTGGAAGACATTTAAGAAACAACTAGAGAAGTGTTGCCTCCTCAAAGTAGAGTCGAGCTTAATGACCAGAATGGAATAAAGTCCTTTGGATCTCCTGTTGCTGATGTGGCGTGACTCAAAATGAGAAGAAACATAGTGACTGCAACATTGGGCTCAATCATAAAATGAGCATGTGCATGGCGCAGTGTTAGGTAGTGTTTTGTTCTGTTGTACAGTGTCGCTATGAGTTGGATTTGACTCAATGGCACCCAACAACAACTTAGTTACTGAGGAAAATACTGATACACAGAAAAGCATTACACAAATATGAGGCATTACAAACACATATGCACAAATACAGGGCTGGGATTTAGCTCAATTGGTAGAGCGCTGCACTGCAGTCTCTGAGGTCCTGAGTTCAATTCCCAGCACCGCAAAAATGGGAGAAGGGCCTGGCAATCCACTCCCAAGGCAATCCCGAAACAATCAGCCATTGAAAACCCTATGAGGGTCGCTATGAGTCGGATACTGACTCAATGGCACCTAACAACAACAACAACATGCACAAATACATTTTTCACATAATTCTGGTTACTTTCAGTTTCCTAAAATTTACCTGTGAATGTTTACTTGTGAACATTTACCAGGTGAAAATTAACCTGTGAATTTGACATTGACAATTTGTCCATGTCTCTCAGGTTCAAATCCCAGGTTAAGGACATTTTCTTTATATTTACACTGTAATTTCTCATTCAGCATATCATTTAAACTTCTGAGAAATACTGAAGTGTTATTTTTTTATTCTCTTTAATTACATAGAAATAAACATCAAAAAGAATTAAAATTAGTTGTTATGTCACTTTATTTGTCTTCAATTCTTTAAAAAGAAAAGATGGTTAGAAATAAGCCATATTGAAAATACATTTTTCTTCCCACAAACATTTGATAAATATTATGATTAAAAAATGGTTTACTATGAATGGAAAAAAATTCTGATTTTTTTATTGACTCTGTTACCTCATATTATCACCGTATCCCAGCAAGTCTTAGTGGATATTAGTGAGGTTTTGAAAAAACAGAACTGAGAAGATACCATCCAGGGTTAAATGAAGGAAGGTCAGTATTGCCTTGGAGCTATGCAACTCACACTGGCACAAATTTTTAATCTTATAATTAGAAAAATCTTTCAAATCAGTTCTCTAATACTCAATGTTGTTTCACAATTCAACTGATCATTTTTACATTGTTGCTATTGTTGTTTGTTGCCATTAAGTCAGTGTCCAATTCATAGCGACTCTACATTCAACAGGGGCAATAGTACTGTTAGGGATTCTTTGCTATTCATAGGGTTTTCAATGACATTGTTTCTTGGAAGTGGCTTGCTAGGTCCTTCTCCCAAGCCTACAGCTCCTGGTGTTCCCAGGCAGTCTCCCATCCAAGTACTAACCAGGCCTGCTTAGCTTCTGAGATCTGATGGCATCAGATGCCACAGTGATATGGCTGCAGGGCCATTTTTACATTAGATTTCCTATATTCTATGTAGGACATGTGATGAGGGGCTATTAGAATAACCATTACCTTCTATTGAAAATGTGGTTAGCATTTTAAGACTCATGCTTCACTTTAAGCATCATGGACCTAAATTGACTGAGGTTAGACATTCCACTATAATACTTATTAAAAGGCTGGTACAATACACAGCAGCATTGTTTTCAAGTTCCCTTGATACCTTCAGCATGTATTTTCACTCATTTGTAGATACTGTGTTACTCTACTTTTGTACACACTATGCCTATAGGTACCATGTCTACATATGCTCTTTGACTAGGGATAAGTATTCAAGATTTAAAAGTCAAGTAGCTGAGATTAGGGTCATTCTGAATTTAAAAAAGAAAGCTGGTTCTTTGATTACTTGAATAGTCTTATCTGTGCCCCTTAAGCAAAAAATTGGAATAAGATTAATTTACCTCCTAGAAATATTTAATGTAGCAGACAGAAGGACAGAATTTGATGTTTTATAAAAATTGTAGAATACTACATAAATCCAAGGTAGTAGTCAAAAATAATGTGTCATTATTTGTCACATAGAAAGTAGAACGAAGGTATAATTACAGAAACCTACTTGGATGAGCTGGGAGAGGGTCTAGGGCAGTGAATGAGATATTTGCTTGTGATGAGATAAAAATACCTTAGTGTGATGCTGTTACTATGACAGATTGTTGGGCCCCACGTTCTGGCGCTAACTCTATGTGGGGCATGCGCCTCCCGATCCGGCCTGGAGGTTCGGACGGGCTGCGCCGCTGTGCACACAGATACTAAACACAATTCACTCGGGACCCTCAGGTGAGGGGCGCAGACTCCTGAGGCCCTCGGGACTCTGGCAGAGACAGGAGAAAGGAAAAGGTTCTGGCACTTTTGCCTTCCAGGGGCAAACACCTGTGTTGGTCATCTCGGTGGTCACGAGGAGACAGCTGTTGCTTCATTGGTGGTCAGACGGAGAGCAGGTTCTTTTCCTTGTTGAGGATTGCGATGGAGAGCATTCTTTTCTCACCAAAGGACTGGGGCAGCGCAGCAGGAGAGGTGCTTCCTCATCGGTCGTCCGGGCAGGAGGGGGCAAGAAGGCACAGAAAAAGGGTGCCAAAAAGGGCCTAAAAAGCAGTGCCAAAAGGGTCTAGCTGCAGCAGCGCAGCTCTTTATGTAGCTCGCCTATGGAATGGCCTGAGCCAATCAGCTTTCAGTCCAATTGTCCAATCAGGAAGGGTTTTGTACAAACGTGCAACCAAATTACTTTCATTTTCCCTAGATTTCTAACTTACAAACCAGATATTCAAACACCATTTTCCCAGTTTGGGAGTTTTTGCCAATTTCCTCCCGATTTTTCCCTACAACAGATGATTTTAGGGTAGTCTTAACCTAAACAGGACATGGACTAATATTGCTCTGTATCTATCACCAAACATGTGTATGTATATAAATATTTTATATAATATTGTGTATTGTATGTCAGGTTATATAATATACATATATATAGTTGTTGTTGTTGCTCTTAGGCAACAACTGTTGAGTCATGTCCAACTCATAGCAATCCTCATAGGGTTTTCAATGGCTGTTTCAGGATTACCTTGGGAGTGGACTGCCACATCCTTCTCCCATTTTTGCAGTGCTGAGAATCAAACCCAGGACCTGAGAGACTGCAGAGCAGGACTCTGACAACTAAGCTAAGTCCCAGCCCATAGATAGATAGATTGATAGATAGATAGATAGATAGATAGATAGATAGATAGATAATAGATTATAACTTGCCATATCCTCTCATTGTTTGAACTTATTAACTACTTGACTTACAACTGGTTATCTCTTGCTCATATGTGACTAGAGGAAAGTATATAAACAAAAAAGAAAAGAGGACAGCCCTCCCAAAGCTGTTTTTTATACAGTAGAATTTTCCAAAAACTATAGACAAGGAATGTAGAAATGTGGTGCTAAGGTTACTACTCTCCCATCATGTGCCTATCTAATGACACTTACTGTTATGGTTTAAATCTAAAATTTCCATCAAAGGTCATGTATTTGAACTTTTGGTCCCCGGGTAGTAGCTCTGTTTTGGAAGGCTATGAAAGTTTGGGAGGTAGGACTCAGCCAGTAGAAGTGGGTCACTGATAGCAGGACTTTGAAGGTCACGTAGCAGTAATTCCAGTCAAGCTCTCTGCTCCTGATCCACCATGATGTGAAAAACTCTCCTCTGCCATCTTCTCTTGTTATGTTTTTGGTCATGTCCTCCTCACCAATATGGACTGAATCTCCCAAACCAAAAATAAATCTTTCGTCTTTTTGTTGTGTCAGGTACTTTGGTATAGCAATGGTAAACAGAAAACTAATATGCTTACACAAAGCCCAGCCAAGGATCATGAATCTTTCTCATCATGATCATCTAGACAGCTACCACTAAGTAATTGGGAGTTGATATGCAAACAGAAACCTATTTGTTCTTCCAAATGAAAGCTACAATCTGAGTTTGGCATTTCTTTACAGGAATGTACAACTTTCTGCATTAGAAGAGAAATATTACTATCATCATTTTATCTCTTGAATCATATACACTACAAAATATTTAAGCTTGACCTCTTATCAAATGACTTTGAATATAGGTTCACTTTTTGTTTGTTGTTTTTAGGTGTTGTTAGATGCCATCGAGTGGAGTCCTACTCATAATGACCATCATAGGGTTTTCAATGGCTGATTGTCTCAGGATTTCTTTGGGAATGGATTGCCAAGTATTTCTCCTATCTTTGCAGTGCTGGGGTGGAGCCTGGGTCCTCAGAGAGGGCAGGCAGCACTCTATCAACTGAACTAAACCCCAGCCCACAGATTCACTTTAGTGATCATTAAATATACCGCACTAATTTGAGAATCCAGATGTCATAGATTACAACTATATTCCCTCATATTAATCTTTGGAATAACTTTCATTTTAGTTGTATATCTTTATACTTATCAATAAACATCATATCTCCCCCCTACCCTGATGTGTGTAGTTTCATTTTTCTTTTACAACCTATCATTCTCATTTTCCTAATAGTCTGTCCTTCTTTGAAATAAACTGACAAAGGTTTCTGGGAAATTAGTGAGAAAAACTAGACAAAAGTCTGGTATAGAAAAAGTCACATATAGTTTAGTCAGCCTGCAGCTGTAGCCCTGTGTCATCTGATCCCGTCAGATCTCGGAAGCTAAGCAGGGTTGGGCCTGGTTAGTACCTGGATGGGAGACCGCCTGGGAACACCAGATGCTGTAGGCTTGGGAGAAGGACCTGGCAACCCCCTCCCAAAAATCAATCTGCCATTGAAAACCCTATGAACAGCAGACAAGCACTGGCAATAGTGTTTCCCCTGTTGTACAGAGGGTCACTATGAGTCAGATACCAACTCGACGGCACCTAACAACAACAATAGTTTAGTAGCTAAAAAGATTCAAGATGTGATCTGTGGTAGCCACAGTTATAAAGAATAGTTAATGTTCAAGTTATATTAGCCAGGCTTTAGTCAGCAGCTGCTATGGACTGAATGTTTATGTACCCCCCACAAATTCATGTATGAAAGCCTAAATCCCCAATGCATGGATATTTGGATGTACCTTTGGAGCACATTTTGTTCATGAAGGTAGAGGCCTCGAGAATAGGATTAGTGCCCTTGTAAGAAGAACCAGGGGCTGGGATTTAGCCCAGTAGGTAGAGCACCACTCTGGAGTCTCTGACATCCCAGGTTTGATTCCCAGCAATGCAAAAATGGGAGAAGGACATGGCAGTCCACTCCCAAGACAATCCTGAAACAATCAGTCATTGAAAACCCTATGAGGGTCTCTATGAGTTGGACACAACTTGATGGCAGCACCTAACAACAACAGGAAGAACCGGGAGAAAGATAATCTCTTCTCCCTGCCACCATACAAATACAAAAAGATACAGCTGTCTGAAAATCAAGAAGAGTCCTCTCACCAGACACTCAATCTGATAGGGCATTGATCTGAGAATTCTCAATCTCAGATCCATGAGAAAAAATTTTCTGTTCTTTAAGCCACCCAGTCCGTGATGTCCTGTTACAACAGCCAAGACTAACTAACACATAAGAAAAGTACTCAAGTTCTAGTTCTCCCAGTTCCAACTTTTAATTCTTGGAGAAATCCCTTAATTTCTTTCCATGCTTAATTTCTTATCAGCAAAATGAATATGGTGATACTATACAGGTACCACAGTACCACTGTGGCATCCTATCCCATCATATCTCAGAAGCTAAGCAAGGTCAGACCTGGTTAGTAAGTACTTGGATGGGAGACCACCTGGGAACACCAGGTGCTGTAGGCTTGGGAGAAGGACCCAACAATCCACTCCCAAAAAACAATCAGCCATTTAAAACCCTATGAATAGCAGAGAATCAAGACAATAGTATTTCATTTGTTGTACATAGGGTCGCTATGATTTGGACACTGACTCTATGGCACCTAACAACAACAACAACAACATACAGGCATATTCAGCATTAAATGAAAAAAATCAGTGTAGGTGCTTTGTAAAACTCATATCATAGTACAAATGTAAGATGATTTAATGATTTTAGGTAAATTTCTGTGTTACTCCATAAATGAATGTAGATGGCATGTAAGGACAATTTAAGCCATAAAATAGACTGCTAAAATTAGCAAGTGAATGGAATTTAGTCTTTAACAACATATATAGTACAACTATATTGCATAAGCAAGTTAGTAACTAATGGTAAATCAGAACATTTTGTAAGGTATATGATCATGTCTTCATTGATGTTTTCTCTTTGTTTATGAGAGAGAGAGAGACAGACAGATTATTTATGTGCAATGTCATTAAATTTTTAGTTTTAATTTTAGTTCAATAAGTTTTGATAACCGTATATACCTCTGGACCACCACCCAAAATAAGAATTAGAATCTTCTTTTCTACAGTCTAGTCAATGAACCTACTTTAGCACAGGTAATTATTTCTGATTTATATCATCATAGGTTATTTTCTCTTCTAATTAGCATTTGATAATGTTCTTTTGCTTGTATCTCTTCAGCTCAACAATATTTTAGAGATTCAATTCAACTATTCTATGGATATCAGTAATTTGTATGTTCCCTCAAATTGATAAGCAGTATTCCAATGCATGCACATGTGAAAAAATGATCTGTATTTTATTCTGTTAAAAAGAAGTAGGATTGTTACCAGTTTGGGGTTATTATACATCAGTTTGCTATCTACATTTTCACATGTCATTTTTTTGGCACGTTTCCATTTATCTTAAGAAAAGACCTCTTTTAGGAAAATAATTTTCCTGAGGTTGTTATTTCTCTGGGACTGGGATTGGCTGAGGCATTGCATAGATCCTGACATAAATGTAATACGGTACACCTACATTGAAACATTTCTTGCAGTACTTTATGAGAGCATAGATAGGTAGATAGATATATAATATTAGATAGATATATAATCTAATATCTACTCTCTATATGGTAGACTTTAAAGAAAACTTGCAAATAGCTCTTTAAAATATGTGTGCACATCTTACACTCTCATCAACAGTGCTTGATTGTTCTAGTCCTTTCTTATTCTAACCAACTGTGTTTGTGTAGATAATCACACATTATCAATATTTCATTTGTTTGTATTTTATTCATTATTGATTTCTAAACAATGCCTATCGAGTGGATTTCTCTTTTCTAACTGATCTGCAGAGAAAAACACAGACTTAGATCTCCTTTCTTAGAAAATAACTCATTACCTTCTGTGATTTAGCTCTGCTACATTTAAAAGTAGCATTTTTTTACTTATCTGTCTTTTTTCTCATTGTGAATATGAAAATGGAAAGAATCTTGTTACTTTTTACATTCTAACTGAAGATTCTTGATTAGTTCATTTAACTTCTGAGCACTTTCAAAAAGTATTTATATAAGTTCTTAACATTATTGTAAGTTCCTGAGGAATTTCAAGCAAGAAAAGTGGAACTTAATTAAAATCACACCATCTACTAGACTCCTAACATATGCAGGCTCAGGCCTGGTTAGTGCTTGGATGGGAGATCACTTGGAAATGCTAAGTGCAGTAGGCTTGGGAGAAGGACCCAGCAACCCACTTCCAAAAAACAATCAGCCATTGAAAACCCTATAAATAGCAGAGAAGCACAATAGTGTTTCATCTGTTGTACATAAGGTCGCTATGAGTTGGACACTGCTCTGACAGCACCCGACAACAACAACAACAACATAAGCAACATCCAGTGATGAAACATACATTGGAATTTTGTTTAACTGAGAACATAATAAAATTATATTATCTAAATTATTACCATTTTTTACTGTTTGATTAATAGAAGCTAGTTGACAATAAGATGGACATGGCAGTATGGATTATTTTAATGACTAATACTTTTAAAAAGGATCAATCTCCTGTTCTTTTCTTACATTTCAGCGAGTAGACTTCAAATGTCCATCATCTGGAGAAAATTCCTAGTTTTGTTATAGAAGGCATGGAAGGATAAACTAGGTCCAATTTAATAGATAATATCAAAAGATGATTTATAGAAAGACTATTCACTCAAACATCAAAATATTATCTAAATAAATTTGTAAACTTGTTTATTTCCTATCTTAGCTCATCAAGAACCCAACCTGGAGTGTTATATACTGTCATGTCAACGAAGACAACTAACCCCAACCTATGGTAATAGGGAAACATGGTATAGCAGAAGTAAAAAGAAAGGCTGCCTTTCTCTTGATCTGGAAATAGGTGAGAGAAGGAAAAGAAAGAGTGGGAAAAGACTACAGAATAAAAACAAAGTTTGCATTAGGAAAGTAAACCCACCACGGAGGAGGACTTTTCCTAACCAGTATTTGTACTCTAAGTAGAGTCTGCCTTTCAGGCTTTTCAATACCACCCATGCTGCAGACACATATAGGTCAAGTAGCAGCATCCTAGTGTTTAGCTTCCTTCTTTCTCTCTTTTCTCTCCTTTCTTCTTTCTCTTTCCTTCCTTCTCTCCTACCTCCCTCCTCTTCTTTCTTTTTCTTTTTTCTATTTTTCTATTCTTTATTTCTCTCTCTCTCTCCCTCTCTCTCCCCCAAATGGACCCAGAACCAAAGATAATAGCCTGCATTCTATCTGTGGAGTTTGCCAGCATGATATGAGTGGTGATTATATAGCAAGTGCTGCTAAGTCTTCTCAAGTCACCATAAAATATAATTACCAGCAAGACAGTAGAAGCATCTTATAACAGAGTTTGGGGCTAAGGTTGGTTGAGTCATCTCACTCTATCCAAGCTTCACATAACTACACTTGACTGACAACCACTACACATTTACAACATAAAATCCATAAGAACAAATGGCAACCACACAAGGGCCAGTGCCCATTAACCAGAGGATCAGAGGATTCCTTGGATGAACACCTGAATCCTTATCCAACTTACAGATAGGTGAGTCCCTCCCTGACCTTTTCTTTCTATAAGGATGGACTCTAATTTAGGGTAAGAAGATGAGGGAAAGGAAAGATCCCCAAGACACTAAAAATGTTTTGTAAGAATATAATCCAACTGAGATTAAATCATTTATGGATATTTCCCCAAAAAATAATTCATATTTTCTCTGTACACCTGAGTTACATTATAAACTTTGAATTTTGGTATGTGTATTTTTCATGAAATAGTATTATGTTACATTTAATATACATCATAAATAGATGTAAACAGACATAAATGTCCCATAGATGCTATTTGTATATCTTTTAGGATAGTGCTTAATATGTACTATCTATATTACCATATGGGTTAGGGTTTAGCTCAGTTGGTAGAGTGCTGCTTGGTGCTCTTTGAGGCCCTGGGTTTGAGACCCAGCACTACAAAAATGGGAGAAGAATGTGTTAGTCCACTCCCAAAACAATCAGCCATTGAAAACTCCATGAGAGTCACTATGAATTAGACCTGACTCGATGGCACCTCACAAAAGCAATCGTATACAGTAAAATACAATATAAAGTAAGTTTATAACATATGACACACTATGACAAGTGCTTTATGTATATTATATATTTAATTATCTATGACTAGTTAAAGGGCACTTACTTATTGTGATCTTGTTTTAGAAATGAGAAAAATGAAACCTGACAAAGTGGTTGAATGCTAAAGCAAGCTCAGGCAGAATCTCCATGCATACTATTATCCATTCAAAGAGCAGAATAATTACCACCTCACCAAGAAATCAGCTAAAGAGCAGTAAAGGTCTCTTCATGTAAAAACTGATATTTTAAAAAAGATATAGGGCTTGTTTCTTATTCTGATTCAGGTACTTACTAGCAGGGTGATACTTGTCAATTCATTTAACCTTTCTGATCTTTAAAAAAATTAAACTGAAGATAGTCATATTGAAAATTAAAAGAGCATGATGTACACAAAAATATAGTTGCTTTTCTCAGATAAATACACAATAAATCTGGGTCGGCTCTAACGATGATACAAAAATACAACATTCAATTCCTAGTCATACCATTGATTTATTTAAAAAACATTCTATGCCAAGGGCAGTGGTGTCCAGCTGTAA
This sequence comes from Pedetes capensis, assembly GCA_007922755.1. Classification (NCBI taxonomy): domain Eukaryota; kingdom Metazoa; phylum Chordata; class Mammalia; order Rodentia; family Pedetidae; genus Pedetes; species Pedetes capensis. The sequence goes on from VMDO01019542.1 coordinate 17,968, forward strand.
TATTAGCAACTCAGAGGTGGAAGCAGGAGGATCACAAGTTTGATCCCAGAAGCAGCCTGTGTAACTTAGCCAGATCCTGACTCAAAATAAAAAATAAAAAAATAATAAATGATCTGGGCATGCAGACCACTCACAGAGCATCTGCAAAGTATGTGTGAGGCCCTGGGTTCAACCCCTAAGTACCAATAAATAAATAAATAAGTAAATTCTAGGTGCTTGTTTAAGATGTTTCATTTATTCCCAGTATAAATTCTAAAGTTATACCTACAGACACAGAATCATGGAAGTTTCAAATATATTTCTTGCCTAAGACTTAATAAATCTACTTCTGTTTCACAATTAATCTCTTTTTAATCATTTTTGTCTCTAATGAAGTTGTTTGAAAATCACTAAAAGTATTATAGGCCTTATTTATTTATGTAACACATTATTACATAGGTTTATGTGTGTAACATATTGCTTATCCACACACTTTTGTTACAATGTAACTCTGATTGAAGAACTAATTATTTATACTTCTCTTTCAGAATCAAGTCATACATAAAATTTTAGAATAAATTTCAAACCTTATATATAGTTAACAATTGACATAAATTCCTGGAAAATTTATAAGCCCAACTCTTGGGAGGTCTCTGTCCAAATCTCTATCCTCCCCAAACATGCAGGAATGAGTCCCAGTTTCTAGTGGGGCACTGTTTTTTTAGCTGAGCTGTCTGCTGTTCAATATTTCTGGAGCAATCATGACCTATATTTTCCCAGCTTTGCCATTCTTCTATTCAAGCTAAATTATGAGATGATAACAATGCCTGTAAAACAGATTTTTCCAAAATCTCTTTTTAAATTAGATAAGATGCCATGGAAAGAACCCATATATCTGAAAAGAGAGAGAATAGAACATTTATTTTAAATTTTAAAATAGGGAAAAAGCTAGTGGTCTGTCTCTAACTTCTCCATTGACCTGAATGTTTTCACTTAAATTAGTTTTTCTTTTCCCTTTTTCAGAGCTTCCTTACTTTGTGGTTTTTAATGACACTACTATTTATCTGGACTACAGAGGTACAACGGTGGCATCTGATCCTATCCGATCTCAGAAGCTAAGCAGGATCAGACCTGGTTATTACTTGGATGGGAGACCACCTGGGAACACCAGGTGCTATAAGCTCAGAAGAAGAATGTGGCAACACATTCCCAAAAAACAGTCAGTCATTGAAACCCCTATGAATAACAGAGAAACACTGACAATAGTGTTTCATCTGTTGTACATAGAGTCACTGTGAGTCTGACTGACTCCATGGAACTAAACAACAACAACTACTACCCAAGGTACAAAAGAATAGGCAAAGAAATTAGCAACAGTTACTGTGAAACACCTTAGGTGAAGGTCAAAAGGTATTTAATATCTTTGGGTAAAGTTATTTTTTATTCTCAAAAATTAGGGAAATTTCAGCCCTATAATTTTAACATGTAAAAGTCTTTTTACTGAACTCTCTTCATCTAGTGTTTAAATGATCAGGTAGTTGCATTTATTTTAAAATATACTGAAGTGACTAAAATGGTAATGTAACTCTCTTCTAGCTTGGGATCACTTAATGCATTCCCACACTTGCCTCAAACACAGAAGTGCTGAAATTCCCCTCTAAAACTCTCCCCTCCATCTGAGATCTAAAGGTGTTCTTAGGTTGGAGGTGGGAGTTCCAGTGAAGAATTCTCATTGAGTAGCCAGATAACATAGCAGCCAATGCCTGAAGACAGGCATAAAGGTTTTGGGGGACTTTTTTTTCTCCCAGTTGCATGAAGACTATACATATCATAGAAGGAATTTCTGATCGCAGTCAACATTTCTCTTTAATTATGATTAGATAATGGAAGACAAACTCAATTCTCATTACTGGAAGAAATTTTTTTCTGGGAGAAGGGCTCAGATTGCTTCTCCCATCAAGCATTCTTCCTTAGAAGTTTCTGTGGATCTCACCGGCAGAACATCCAGTATACTCTCTCTCATGGTATGCACCACGGACCTAAATACCTAACATCAAGGCTCAGACATTTTCTCCTTGATACCAGTCCCTTTGGAGTGTCCAGTCCTTGGGCCCATAAGACACATCGCCACACACCCTTATTCCTCTTTCTCTTCAGACAATTCAACTTCAATGTTTTCATGAGCATTGAAATACTAAGTTTAAAGAAAGACTTATGTCAACACCACCACTGAATACCTATCCAACCAGAAACAAAAAATAGTAGTTAATTCTCTTGAGAAAAAATAAATTCACTTCTTACGAACAAGACTTGGCTACCCTCTGGAGTGGGATTAAGAGTTACTACTCTCTCAGAGGGCTTTATAGTGGTAAAAAAATAAAATAAAATAAAATAAAATAAGATATGATTTAATGCATCAATAAGTTATCTATATATTCCATTTAATAGATTACTGGTTAAAGAAACAGATCTAAAATATACTGAAAAATAGTGGCTTTATTGTTGTTGTTAGGTGCCATCAAGTTGGTATCTGACTCATCACTGTCCTATGTACGACAGAAAAAAAAGCACTATTGTTGTGCTTCTCTGCTATTCATAGGGTTATCAATGGTTGATTGGTTTTTTGGGGGAGTGGGTTGCCAGGTCCTTCTCCCAAGCCTTGGACACCATAGTGGTACAGGTGCAGGCAGTAGCTTTATTGGCATTCTTAAATTCAACACTAAAGCACAGCCGTGAGCTTTGTACTTCGTTGTAAATAAAGAAATTGAGGTCCAGTGAGGTTCCATGGCCAAGGTCACATAATTGATAAACAACATAGCCAGAACTAAAATTTAGTTTCTCTAACTTAAGAGACTCTCTCTACTCAACAATTATACTCCTAAATTTATGTATATTTCTCGAGGATGACCACTCCATAATTTGCCAATTTCATATATCACTCTATCATCTGTTGTCTCAATTGCCTAACATAAATCTATGCACAAACATGTCAGATTGGCCAAAATTTATATTAAAAAAGAATCTTCCACCTATAAGGCAGGCCTGTCATTTGTTAAAAATTAAGAGAACTTGTTTGTGATTATTAATACAAAATGATTAATTGTGTTTTTCAAATGTGTGTTTTTTTGAGCTGGGTAGGTACAGTATATTTTTGCAAATAATATTTCAGTCTGGCTCTGCAAGCCTATACCCTTGATCTTCAATTCCCTTGTAACTTTAAAGCTATTGTTAAGAGAGGTCTGAATTGCACAATTTCTGATTTCAAGAGAACAGCTGGAGTCAACAACTTGAGGCTGTTTCTTTTTTCTTTTTTTTCTCCCAGAATTACTTCTGCAATTATTGCTGTCTACTGTGGACTGCAGAATATATCTTTTTACTCAGAATTGTTGGAAAATTTGCACAAGGTCGCCATGAACTTAGTTTAAGAAGTAATTACTAACCTCATTTTCTTTTGTCCATACTCCATAAGAAAATATATTCGAATGAAGTAATGTGACTATTTTTTTTTTTTGCCAGAATCAATGTGTCTCAGCTACAGTTCATGGTTAGATTTTATTTACTATGAATTCTTCTAAATTTTACATTCAAGCAAGGGTTAGAAGAAAAGAAACATGAAATAAGTAATCAATGAGACCTAGTTCCCTATCCTGTTGCTCTGTAAATTCCTCAGAAACAATTAAGATATTTTAACTATGATAGTCTTTTTGTCATAAGGCCATGCATTCCAATTTGAAAAGAACTGACTGACATGCAAAGTATTTACCTGTTTGTGTTACTTCCATAAATCTCTGAGCAGAACTAAACATTAAGTTGTGGCACTAAAATTTAATATTATACTTTAGAGTATGAGCAATCACTTGAAACTTCAATGCTTCTTTCCCACTTAGTAAAAATCTGAGAAGCTCAGACAAACTGATACCAAGTGTTTTTGTTCCAATGCTATACATTTCTGAAAAGTCACAGCTCAAGCCAACCACAGAGTTTACAGAAAAATATAAGATTTGAAAACATAAACTAGCCAGTTAAGGAAGCATTACACTAGCCCCAACTACTTGGGACACTGAGGAAAAAGGATTATTTGAGTCCAGGAGTTCGACCAGCCTTGGCAATATAAGGAGACTTTTGTTTTGAACACAAAGAAATCTATGGAATTTTAAAACAAGGATATTGACAAAAACTATAATAACCTTGATAAAAGTTCTAGCATAGCAATATGTCAAATTTTAGGATCTCAGTTTAGGATTTTCTTTCAGAGAACACAGTGTTACACAGCCCTCTGAAGTTCCAACTTTGAGAAGAGGTGAGATATATTTTCCTTCCTCTATCCTTGGTGCCTTCAGCCATACCACTGTGGTGTCTGATCCCATCAGTTCACAGAAGCTAAGTAGGGTTGGGCCTGGTTAGCGCTTGAATAGGAGACCACCTGGGAACACCAGGTGCTGTAGGCTTGGGAGAAGGACCTGGTAACCTACTCCCAAGAAACAACCACCAATTGAAAACCCTAAGAATAGCAGAGAAGCACTAACAATACTGTTTCACCTGTTGTATGCAGGGTCTCTATGAGTTAGACACCAACTACACCACACCTAACAACAACAATAACAACTATCGTTGCCATTTGGGCTAAGGTTTAGCTCAGCACTCTCTGAGGACCAGGGTTTGATCCCCAGCACCACAAAATTGGGAGAAGGATGTGGCAGTCTGCTCCTGAAAATAATCCAGAAACAATCAGTCATTGAAAATCCTATGAGGGTCACTATGAATCATACCTGATTCAATGGCAACTAACAACAACAATCCTTGCCATGCCAGGCTCCTATGCCAGAAATGATTCATGTCCTAGAAATATGTTTCTGAATTTTTTTAAAGTAATATTTTAAAAGAAGCAGAGCTGGGAGGGTAACTGCAACCAGACATAATCTCTGTGCTTTGTAGAAACTTGAGTTTTTTCTCTTTCTTTCTCCTCTCTTCTCCTCTCCTTTTCTTCCTCTTCTCTCCTCTCCTTTCCTGACACACTCCTTTCCTCACACACATACATACATACACACTCCCTGTCTCTCTCTCTCTCTCTCTCTCTCTCTCTCTCTCTCTCTGTCTCTTTGTGTATGAATCAAGATGTGGTATTTTCAGAAAGCTGAATTACTTTTAGGAAAAGGATAAAACATAGCAATTACATGAGGATTTATGCAGTCATGTATAAATAAGGTACTTTAGTAGCAAAATATCTTACCAATAATTTGTTCCACCTATTTTGGGGGATTTATCTATATAGAACATTGGGGGTGGGAATTAGGTACTTCTAAGGTTTTGACAGGGAGAAGGACGTGGTAACCCACTCCCAAGGCAATCCCGAAACAGTCAGCCATTGAAAACCCTATGAGGGTCCTATGAGTCAGACTCGACTGGATGGCACCTAACAACAACAACAACAAGGTTTTGACCGAGATTTCCTATTTATGAAAATCTATTTACTTGCTGAATTATACAGAATTCTTACCTTCTAAATTTTGAATTAATGCTTATTAAAATAATTGAGGTGTTTTCCTTTTCTCATTCATTTTATTTAGTGTGTATGAAAGGAAGATGAGGCAGACGGTGTTCTAATTTATGTCACCACCTTTCATCACTCTCTCTAAATCTTCATAAAAGTAGAATAATCCTGGCTTGTAAAGAGAATGGGTGCCATGTGGAATGCAACATGGTAGATCCTGACAGGAGAACATGCAGAGAGCTATCCCATGGGACATATGAAAGAAAAGAGGGAGGTCTTGCTCTACAAATGAGTAGGAGAAGCAAGTGCAGGCCCTTGAGGAAGTCTGAAGAAGTTACAGGGCAGTGTGAAACACATCAGGAGGTCTCTATGTGCTCTGGAAACAGGAGTGAATCATGATACCAACAGTGGGACTCAGTCATCTGTTGCCAATGTCACCATCTCCTGTGAGCAAGTCAGGCCCACTGAGTATAGATTGGGATTCAAGCAAACATCAAATCCAAGAAACACTGGGCAAAGTAGAACAACTGAGAGATGAAAAGAGAGAACTTTTCATTTATTTACAAGAAACCTGCTCTGGTGATCTATATTAAAGTCAAATGTTTGTCCTAACTGGGAGGTCAAAACAGGCAACTCTTGAGTCCCTTGGTGACTTAGAATCTGGCCCACATGTGGAACCTCTGCTTTGATGCATTTCACCTCAAAGTCAAGTGAGTCAGCTGCCTTTCACTTACATACCTGCCAGTCCCTAGTATTAGGACTATTATCCCTTTTCTGTTTTCACAGAGCAGATATCTTTTATCTCAGATTATAGCTCTATAACCCTGAAGACTGGCACATGGCTCAGATTTTCTATTGTTCCTCTTCAGAGGACTTTCAAGGCCGGCATTCTTACCTGAACCTTTGGAATCTGCCACTGGCAAGCACTGACCTCTTCATGTCCATCCATGACAACATTATTTTTCTAAAGCCAATGTCATTCCATCCTTCTTTCCTAGACAGCTATGTGAATTTACCTTCTAAGAAGTAAGTCATCAGGAACAAGTGACAGCAAACCCCCTGGTCCACCTTCAAGCTACTAATTCCATCTTCTCTTTCAATCAGACTCATTTCGTTTCACATTTTGTCCTTTGCTTTTGAGAGGTATTTGGAGATAAACTCTTTTCAGACTCTTGTGGCTAAGACATCAGGAGGTACATGTTATAATACACCTGTGTAACTTCCGAAATGATTAGCTTCTTGAAATATATGTTCCTTTGAAAAATGAGCAGATAGGAAGTTTCCCAACTAAGCATCTACATATATAATACATATGTCAATATATAAACATTTATGCATTTTATATATATATTTCATATATGAATATAGAAATGATAATAATAGTACTAAGAATGATTCTTTTGTGCTAGGCACTTTGACTATGCATTTAATTAACAATTTAATTTGTACAAGAACACTATGAGAAACCTGAGTCATAAAGTGATTAAATGTCATCTAAAAGGCATAGTTAGTAATCAACAGAGAAGGAATTTAAATCCAAGTTACCTAGCTAAAACCTTTTGCTTTTTACCACTACTTGTAATATGAGAATCTGATGAAAAATAATCCATTGACTAAAAGAGAAAAAAAAAAGATGATGAACATCATGTAGGTACAGATACCAATGTTACTTGCATATTAGTTCTCAGAAATATAAAACTAACATTTGAGGGAAAAGATAAATGTAAACTAAGATTATTGATTTGAAATAAAAAATCAAATAACATAATTTTATTTTTATTTTTACTTTTTGGCAGTACTGGAAATTGAACCCAGAACTTGGCACGTAAGATGAAAGCACTCTACCACCATGCTGCACCTTTAAGTCCTTTTCCATTTTTTATTTGGAAACAGGGTCTCACTAAATTGTGTAGGCTGCCTCTGGCGATCTTCTTGCCTCAGCTTTTCAGGTCAATAGGATTACAGTTATGTGCCACAGCATCCAGCTGCAAATTATATTATTTTGATCATGGGTCTGATTCAATAAAACTGAAACCAAACCCAGATGTGGTGACACATGCATGTATAATCCCAGGACTTGGGGGAGGCTGAGGCAGGAAGATCTGGGTACATAGTGAGTTCCAGGCTAGCCTGGGCTATAGAGCAAGACTCTGTCTCAACAAAACACAAAAGAACCAAACAAAAAATGAAACTAAAAATGAATTATAGAATCAAGAAAAATCTTCTCTCATTAAAACTAAATATCAAGCCAGGTGCTGTGGCACACTCATGTAATGCCAATGACTCAGGAGGTAAAGGACTGCAAGTTTAAGGGCAGAGGCAACCTACACACCTCAGTAATATTTTCTCTCAAAATAACAAAATAAAAATTAAATTAATAAAAATGGAACTGGAGGATAGCTCAGTGGCAGAGCACTTGTCTAGCTTGTATAAGGAAAAACAATCTGAGATTTTATAGTACTATATTTATATAAATGATACGGAACACAATTTTAAACATGTATCAATTTCCCCTATATAATTAAAAGATAAATGTGTATTGATACCATATTAGATACTTCCTTGTCCCTAAAATATAATGACTTAGTTTTCTAAAATCTCAAATCATTTTGGACTACGAGTTTAAATGGAATTTGTAGATTCAGATACACGACTAAAATGACCACATAAGTTGATTTTTAAAAGTGATTGATAACCATCTTTCTGTTTTCTAGGAGCAAAGAAAACTTTCTCTTGGGTGGTGAGAAATAACATAAATCCCAGTTTTAAATACAGAGCTCAGTGGCCTGGTGATACTCACCAAATGTTGTTCCATTAACTGAATTTACTGATTTGTAAATAAGCTCCTAATTCATGAGCTTTTATAGCATTTCCATTTGATCTGCTACCTGGATTGTATACATTTATGAATTTAAAATCAATTCTCAGATAGCAAATTATAAAACATGCTACAGAACTATAGAATTAGATCAATGTTTGAGCTTTTAAAATTTTTATATATTCTTATTTTACTTGAAGTCTTTATGTGGAATCAGATGGTATTAATTCCCTGTTATTCTTCAGCTAGTTAGGTTTCTATTACTTATAACCATTGACAAGAGATTGGTTCTGTAAACTTAGTCTCCATTCTATAGAATACAGAATGGTGACTGAAGAAACAAGTCTCACACTTGACAAAAGAAAATAGAAGAAATTCACATTTTAAATCTGGCTCAATTTCTTACCTACAGCATTAGACTTTTTAAAAGTAGTTATTTTATTGATGTCATCATTTAAGTTCTTGCTTCATGAATCAAATGCATTTCTAATAGTATGGTGTAGAAACTACAAATCTTAGTTCACTTATCAAAAACGTGTTTGAAACATTTCAAATTCTGGGTATTTTCCTGGAACTAATCACAGAATTATGTTAAGTTTGTGCTATAGTTTGTATCTTAAATGTCCCCCCAAGGCCTGTGTATTGAAGGCTCAGTCTCCAGCTTATGGCACTATTTGGACATGAGGCCTACTGGAAGAAGGTATGTCATTTGGGGTGTGCCCTTGAAGGAAATTCTGGAATCCTGGACACTTCCTTTCTCTTTGCTTCCCAGTAGCTGTGATGTGTGCAGCTTCTTTTGCTATGTGCTTTCATGATGTACTGACCCACCATAGGCTCAAAGGCAAAAGGACCAAGCAACAATGGGTGGAAAACTCAAAGTCATGAGCTAAAATAAAACTTTCCTCCTTATAAGTGATTATTCAGGTATTTTGTCAGCAATGGAAAACTGACTGACACAGCTTGTAAAGTCTGGCTATGAGTCTACCTTTAATGTTCTAAAGGATATCTCTAATACAACTGAAATTTTATGCCATTCCAATCAACTGTTTTACAATAGCACTGTATGCAAAGAATTGGTAATTTTAACCAATTAAATTCTCCCAAGCCTTCCCCCACTCCAAATCTTATACCTTGAAATGGAAATAATTGAAACAGGCATTCCTATAGTACAGTATTAATGAAGAAGTGAATAACAACAGATACTCAAATAGATAACTTAGACAAATGCCAACAGTAATTAACATGGATTTTGGTTTTAGATAACATTGAATATGTATGTTTTCAAATAAAAAATTGAAAAAAAAACATCATTATTCTCTAATAAGCAACATTTAGTTTTTAAAATGTCTATGGGAAGGTATAATTTATTTATTTTCTTTATTATAGACTAAAAGAGTACTATTTAGATGTGTACCTTTTTTCTGGTGATATAATTTCTATTTCTTTATTCCCTTCAGAAAATGTTTTCAATGATTTTAGAACATGTTTTCTCTTTCAGAATTTGTAACATGTTGTACATACAATATCCAATATAGCCACCAGGAATAAAACCACATTTTAAAGTAAAAAAATGCAAAAGTTTTAAAACTCAGATTTAAGGAACTTACATATAACTATTTTCAAACCTTTATCCAGCTTGTCTTTTCTAAGTCTCCTTCTTTTCTTACTTCATAATGTGTTTTGAAGTGATATATCTGTAGCAGGAGCAATGAATGACATTTTTGAGGAACCAAGAAAGACTGAGCAAGGTCTATACATTTGAATATACATATGTGTGTTTGCATGTGTGTGTACGTGTATACCCTTATATAGGATATAGGAGATCTATATGAATTCTTACGTTTAAAATAACATTGCTTATTTTTGACTCAATACCTGAACAATATTTGCAGAGAAGGTAAACCTTTCAAAGCACATTTACAAATCTAAAAGGTAAGCATGGAACGTATAGTTTTACTATTTAATCAAATGTGGAAAATTAGGATGAAATGCAAAGTTTTTTTCCAACTTGTTCTGTAAATTAGGTGGTACTAAATTCAAGATTTCCTATCTTCTTTATACTACTCATGTTTTATCTGGTGCATATAATGACGAAAAACTCTTTTGAGGTCTTTCAGTCTCAAACACCACTATTTTTACAAAAGATCATGTAAATAAGTAGTTCATAGACCTAGTGACACTTCCTTATTAGTTTTTCTGTTTAGAGAATGGATTACAGAATGCTTTGTGGAGCGGTATAACAAAAGATAATGTCTATACTCAAGATAGCAGTTTAATTTCCACTGCTAGGAAATCTAGCCTAAAAGATTCCAGTTAAACAATGAGCCCATTATCCAGAGACTAGATATTTTTTTTCAAATTCTTAATTGGCACATCTTAAAAGAGCTTTTGAAAATGTCCACAACACTAGATGCCGCATGCCAATCCAGAAAAATGTACATTTGTCTAAATAAGAAAATGAAGATGGATCGATGAGGATGTGGCCTATAGATTTTAGCAATAATAGTCTGGTAGGAAAGACAGGTGGTATTCAAATAAACAGGGTGAAAACCATCCCTACATGTGTTAACCATTGTCTGAATTCCATAAAGTTTTCCTCTTACAATCTGTTTTTTCTAGCCCACCTACAGTAATGTCCCAAAGTGCCCCTGGATTAAGTATCTCCTTTCCTTTAAAAAAGTCAATGAAAGAAAGTCAACATAGCCAAGGAAAGCATATGAGTTTGTGTTTAAGGCAAACAGTCCAAATGCTAACCATTTTAATTGGCCATTGACCTCATTAAAGTTATTTAACTGATTATCCTTGTCTAATCTGACCTTTCCTGAATATACCTTAACTTCCACTACCTCAGTCTTTTGCTTACGCATTCCTCTTCCTGAAATGATCACTTCATGCTTATTTACCCAATGTTGCCCAGTTTTCAAGTCCTGCTTCTCTGGATCAAGTACACAAAAAGAGACTTCTTTCTATCTTGATCTCCAACACTTACTAATGTGTTCCTGGCATATAAAACTCTACAGATAAAAGACTATTGAAGATATTCTTACCTTCTTAGCTAAATTACATTTTTTAAGAGCAGAAATTGTGTTTTTTATCCATTACCATGGTGACAGAAGTATTCTTCTAGTAGAATATTGTAAACACAGAAGTCGATAATGCTGCCACAGCTACAAAGCACTCATAGGTTAGATTGTATAGTTACAAGTATCAGTCAAAAAATAAACTGATGACTAAGCTTGTATCTAAACCTAAAATAAAATCTCATCTGGGAATCTAAGAACTCTCATGTCTTGGATATTTCTTATTAGTATCTCGAAAAAAGATATTAATGGAATACATTTTTAAGTCCATTGATAAAACAATCTATAATACACTGGAAGACAAAAGTCAGCAACCTATCCAATGACAAAGCTTTTATACTCACATGCAAAATCAATTTGACTCATATTAAGAACACTTCCCACATAATCACTCAACTATTTAACATAAGTTGTAAGTTGTATGTGTTCTATTACATCTAGAATAGATTCCTCAAACACTGACAAATTCTTTAAAAAGTGAAATAAAAGCTATAGATAAGGAAGTCAAAAATTTTTATTTTTTTACAGAACTTTTAGTTCTTTCAATGTTCAAGATTAACATCTTCTCCTTCTGTTTATTCTTAAAATAATTACATGAGTCTTCATCGTTTCCACTAAACACAAGCTTAACATAACTAACTCTCTCTTCTCTGTCCCCCTTCCCTTCCTTTTTTACCTCTTTCCTGCTATTCTATTGTATTCCCTTCTCTAAACCTCCACACACAGGCTGCCAGAAGCAAAACTAATTTAGGGCAGGGAGAGACTCTCACCCTTACCTAAACTCACAACAATAACATTTACATAGCAATACTCTGACTTCCCACAAGTCTTCTCTGCAGCCACACTTTTGTTTTTTGAGAATACTTAATGAATAGAGCAACTACCAGAACAAATTATCTAGTACTTAAGGGCTGCCTCACTATGTTTTAATATTTTCTTTGACTTCCAGTTGTTCACTTTCCTTTTTCTTATTTTCCAACTCAGAATCTTCAAAGAAAATGTGACATCCTTTAAAACTATAACCAACATTAATTAATTAGTTAACTAATTAATTTATAATTTTGTGGTACTGGATGGAGGGTCTGAACCCAGGGCCTCACACATACTTTTGCAAGTGCTGTACCACTAAACTGCACCTATAGCATTTTTTTTTAGTTTTTTTTTAGTCTTGAGACAGTATCTTGGTAAGTTATGCATGCTGCCTCTGCCCTAGAACTTGCTATACACCTGCCTCCACTTCCTAAGTCATTGGGATTATATATGTGCTCTCAACTATAACCAACTTTAAAAAACAACATTAAAATGAAATGAAATGACATATCCTTGATTTTTATAAAAGCATTTACATCATAAAGCATTTTGTGTTTTAGAAAATATCATGTTTTTCCTTCCAGTTTCCAAAGAATGATCAATTTGAGAGGATAAATACAAGCAAAGTAATGAAACAAATAAATTCATAAATTAAACCGTGATAAGAGAAGTGCGGCCTGCACGTCCAATTTCGTCAGATCTCAGAAGCTAAGCAGGGTTGGACCTGGTTAGTACTTGGGTGGGAGACCACCTGGGAACACCAGATACTGTAGGCTTGGGAGAAGGACATGGCAACCTCCTCCCAAAAACCAATCCGCCATTGAAAAGCCTATGAATAGCAGAGAAGCACTGACAACAGTGCTTCGCCTGTTGTACATAGGGTCACTATTAGTTGGAGACCTACTCCATGGCATCCAACAACAACAACAACAACAAGAGAAGTATGAGGGTCAGGTAAAATTAATCCTTATTTTCTTTTTTATTAAAAGTAAAAATATTCAAATTATTGAATACATGTAAGAGATACCTATTACCTCATCATTCAATCACAGGTCCTATTTACATTTTGCTGATTCCTTAGAAGTTCCTTTCTAAGTATCTTTTTATAGTTATAATTATGTAGTAAATATAATTGTGTGGCTTTTTTTAAAAAAAACTGGGCATTGTTGTTGGTTGGTTGGTAGGTGCCGTCAAGTCGGTATCCAACTCATAGCGACCCTCATAGGGTTTTCAATGGCTGATTGTTTTGGGATTGCCTTGGGAGTGGATTGCCAGGCCCTTCTCCCATTTTTGCAGTGCTGGGAATTGAACTCGGGACCTCAGAGACTGCAGCGCAGTGCTCTACCAACTGAGCTAAATCCTAGCCCCGGGCATTGTTGTATGAATCTTTAAAACAAACCCTACCAAAGACCCAAAGTAACAGTTACTTCACTTAGTGTTTTGCTTAGTTCTGAGTTTCCTACAAAAAAAAGGCAAAAAAAAAAAGAAGAAAAAAGTACACCCAGCTGTGCTCTATTTTTGCCCATGCTTGATAAAAGGAACATAGGACATCACCAGGAGCAGTAAAGTTTCCCTGGCACTAATTTAATGGGAAATTATATAATTTTTATGAAGCTAACTATGAAAACACACCAAAGAGCCATGCTGATTTCTGTGTTGCAGTGACTTCTCCTGGAAAAGAAAGTACAGCTACATAGCTTAACCTGACTACAGTCCAAATATGGATAAGATTAGTCACCTTCTTGTAGGAAAAGATACAGTCCTTGCAGTGGCATTTTCATTCAAATGAGAGCACAGCTGTAGGAACCTAACTGACCATGAATCTCCTGATGGCTTGTCACTTCCATAGAAAAACACACCGTTGCTTGTCCTCACCTTTGCCTCACTGCACACTAAGCCCACTGTTACTATAGCAGATCCAGGAAGCAAATCATGCTGCAGAAACCCAAAAATCATGCTTGGTATTTGAGAAGCATTTCTGAGATCTTGCATTCTTTCTTAGCAGATGCTTCATAAATGAGTAGGCAGAGACAGAGGTAGAACCAATGAAATGATGGGGGAACTGATAGGAGATTAAAGAACCTTTTTCCCCCCCATGCTCTTCTCCTTTCATGGTAACTCAGTCTCACCAGCATAGAATGTCTTTATGGATTTCTTAAAAAGATGCACACCAAGGCGATCTGTGTATGAAGGTTAATCCTTGCACCTTGGCTCTAGATTCCATTTCTTCTAAATTTCCTTAAAGACAAACATCGCTATTATTTCTCTTTTTTCCATGATCTGTCCTTTGTCTTCAAGTCCATTGTTTTTAACCATTTAAATCTTCCAGAGCTTTGCAATATTATTCATGAGTTATTATTGCCTCTGTTTTTCAGATGGGAAACTGCAGTGTAAAAACTTTAATTAAATGGCTGCAGGTATGGCTACTAAGTTGTAGAATCAAGGTTCAGTCTCCTATCTACTTAACTCTGTTCCCAGTTCTTTGTACAGTGTATTAATGAGCTTTCCATCATTATAATGAAATAACTGACATCATTATAAAGAGAAAAAGGTTATTTTAGTTCACAGTTCTGGAAGTTCTAGCCTGAGATCAGGCAAATCTGTTCCTTTGTGCCTCTGGTGTGGATGCCAGATTGCAATGGTGGGTTGCACATGGCAGAGCAAACTGCTTTCCTTGGCCATGGACCAAGAAGCAAAATAAGAGAAAAAGGGTCTGATAGTCCACCATCCCCTTCAGATGCATGCCCCTAATGATCTAAGGACCTTCGACTAGACCCTTCCTCCTAAAAGTTCCACCATCTCTCAATAGCTCTACCCTGGGACCAGTTCTTAACATAGGAACCTTTGGGAGATATTTAAAACCCAAACTATAACACGTAGCATCAACAGAAGCTTTCCTTCCATTCTTATAATTTCTCTACATTCTCTTATCTTTCCTTCATTTTTGCTTTCATTTTTGACATTGAAGGGTTTTCAAAAATCTCTTTCTGAATTTCCTAATACCATTGAATGCCTTACATTTTGTCCTCTCATCCACTATACTGCCAATACACCTCTCCTGCAGGTGGGCCAAGGTTAATTAAGTCATCTTCTTGTAATCTTTAATTATACACTGTTTCTGCTGCAAATGCAGTGTTGAGCATCTAATCCTCAATGGTTGCATTGTCTTTATTAACATTACATTGCTATTTTCTTATTTTAGTCTTCCTCATTATTAAAATTTTTAGCTAGAGCTACAGTGAATTATTGGTTAAGTAATTATCTCAAATAGACCAAACTTTAATTTCCTTTAATCTCTCCACCACATATCCGTTATGTGAAATTGTCCAAGTTTTCTAATATTGCTGAGCCTCAGTTGTATCATCTATGAAAGGTGTTTTTGAGGAATTTTATTCATAAAACACACTGTACCCAATGGACACTCAAGACATACCAGTTCACAAGCCTAAGTTAGCACAAAAAAGAGCACTGAAAATGGATTAGCCGTTGTCTACATTATGGAGTTATATGACATATTACTTCAGGAAGATTCCTAAAAGACAGGCAAGTATTTGTTTCTTTTCACATGGATCACCAAACTTGCTAAATAAATATTAAAACTATAATAGCTATGTTAAAAAGAGGGCACTTCAAACAAACAGAATATAAAGGATCTTCTTATTCTATTTATCTTTTTTGTTAATCTCAATAAATCAAAACAATAGTAATAATCAATATATGAACACTCCAAAGAGTGGTAACTTTGAAACTGAGAACCACATATGAAACACAACATCCAATTCCAATTTTCATTAGCTGTAAAGGTAATAAAGTCAACAGAGGTGAACAGAATTTGGAGAGAAAATTCAAGTGTGAGATGTCTCTAGAAGTAACCAGATGAGGAAGGTTTTTTTTAATTGGGTGTAGTGGTAAGGAGAATGATGCCTCTATCCATCTCCCAAACCCCAAGGATGACCATCTTCCCATCCCTGAAACCTTTGAAAAAGTTATATTACATACTGAGAATTACATTTACAGATAGAAATAAGGTTACTAGCCAGTTGACTTGAGATGGGGAGATCATCAAAATTGGCCCAATCTAATCATGTGTTGTTAGGTGCAGTGGAGACATATCCGATTCTTAGCAACCCTTACAGGGTTTTCAATGGCTGATTGTTTCAGGATTGCCTCAGGAGTGGATTGCCATGTCCTTCTCCCATTTTTGGTGGTGCTGGGACTTGAACTCGGGACCTCAGAGACTGCAGAGCAGTGCTCTACCAACTGAGCTAAATCCCAGCCCAATCTAATCATAGGGATCCATATAAGTAATAGGGAGGCAGAAGGTGAGTGTTAGAGAGAGATGAGAAGATGCTAGCTTGGGAAATGGCATAGGGACTATGCACCAAGGAGTGTATGACTTTTAGAGTTGGAAAGGTCAGGGGTATAGATTCTTCCCTACATTTTCTACTAAGGAACTTGCCCCTAAACATAATGTTTGTGCGTGTGTGTGTGTGTGTGTGTGTGTGTGTGTGTGTGTGATTATTGCCCCTTAAATTGAACTCTGAACCTTATAACTATAAGAGATTATGCTCATGTTAAGTCACTAACCCTGTCATACATTTTTGTTGCAGCAATAGAAAACTAACAAAACTTATCTTTGTTGTAAATCTCTCTAGGTAAAATTAATTAACTGAAGAATAGTGGCTGAACTTTCTCCAGGGAAAAAAATGATGGTTCCTTCAGACTGGTAGCTGTCCAATTACAAACAAACAAAACAAACAAACAAACAAAAATCCCACAGAAATGAAACAACCAACAATGAGCAAGGAAAGTTATTTAAAATTGAAGGTTTAAAGTATTCTTTCAAAGAGATAGAATCAAATTTGAGCAGATATATTCCTGAAAAAATAAGAAGTTTTGTTTGTTTTGTTTCACTTTTTTGTTACTGAAGAATTGAACCCAGGGCCTTGCACATATTTTATAAGTGCTCCACCACTAGGCCACACCCCAAGCCCATTTTTACATTTTATTTTGAGACAGGGTTTCACTAAGTTACCCAGGCTACCTCTGGACTCATACTTGTGATCTTCCTGCCTCAGCCTCCTCAATCACTGGGATTAGAGGCATGTGCCATCACTCACAGGAAAAGTAAGCTTCTTTAAATGATAACAATCCAGCCGGGAGAGGTGGCATGCACCTATAATCCCAGGGGTTTGGGAGCCGGAGGCAGGAGGATCACAGGTTCGAGACCAGAGGCAGTCTGTGTAATTTAGTGAGACCCTGTCTCAAAAAGTGAAAAAAAAAAAAAAGAATGGGCTGGACTTGGCAGCTCAGTGGTCCAGAATTTAGCACTTACAAAGCATGCAAGTGCGAGGCCCTGGGTTCAACCCCCAGTACCAGAAGAAAACAAAAAAGATAACAACCCCAGTTTACACACACTCCCTCTCCCCCCCACACACACAATTGTGAATAGGTCATAAATGCTTGTACTATGTTTTAGGCAATAATACTTCCTGCATTTTGAAAACAAGAGAAAAGTCATGCTTTTAAAACTTTGCTTTGTACTGTCAACCTATATCTAAATGAAGAGAAGATGCTAGAAAAAGATAGATCTTCACAAAAAGTAATATATCATATTAGCTTATAATTTCTGACAATCTCTGTGCTTTATGATGCAAATCTCATAAATAAAAACAAAGGATTGTATATTGATATACACAGAATAATATGTAAAATACTTATAAAATAGATACTTTATTACATTTGATAAAATAATTATGCTATTATACCTAACTCCTCCTCAATTCAGATAACTTAGAAATGGGAGACACAGAATTCCATAAAGCAGAATCTGTTTGGGTATATATCATAAGAAGGAGATGACATATGCTACTTGATTTAAATATTATCTTATGCCTAATTTGACCATCTTTTTGCTGAAAGCTGTGAAAAATGTCTATTCAAGCAGCAGTTGCATAGCCAGACAGCACATTGCCATGGTTTAAGAATTAGTTTAGTTTAGTGGTTCCAGGAATTTACAACCCTTTAATTCTATGAGATTCAAAGTTTAAGTGAGAAAAGTATGATTTCTACATCCAACCATCCATCGTTGAGAAAAGTCTCTAAAATAAAATGTCACTTTTAGTTAGAACTGCTATACACAATTAAATGAGGGGCCACATGAAAACATTAGAAAAGGAAGTATGTACAACATCTGAACATCTGGAGGCCATTTTTCTCCTGGCTTGAGGAAAGCGCTATGTAACAACCTCAAGCACTATTTTACTATCATCCCTCATCCAGCCTCAATTAAATAGAACGTGGTTTTGTATCTTCGGTGGTTTTGAGGTTTTGGCACAGCTTGCACATTTGGGGTTGGAGCTTTTTCTAAAGTTACAGCTGTTTTCAATTTAGACAGTGAAAACTAGAGGAAATATATTTACTGCTTTATTGAGTGTTGTTGATTTATGACTTTCTTAAAGCACTTGCTTTAGGTGACTGGCTCTAGATGAACACAAAGTCATTCTTTCAATCATTGAGCTTCTTGTGAAAACAGATATGAGTCTGCATGAGTTTGAATCTTCAGCCATACATAAGTGACTTTTGTCAATGGTGACCTTTAAAGAATGAAGATGAAAAGTTTTAGTGGGCCTATCAAAATGATGATATCTATGATGCATACATTATCAAATTGGTAAGTTTGAGTCTCTCACACCTCCTCCAATTTCAGTATGTTAGCATATATTTTTGTGTGGAAAAACAAATAATCACATAATCACAGCAAATCTAAAATAACCAATTTCAAGAGGTTTAGATTACTTTATGGAACTCTATCAATTATATTTCAGAAGATCTAAACTACAATATCCCACACCAGGATTAAATAATAAGGTCCAAAGGATGGTGATAGCAATGATGGTGATAATAACTGAACAAAGTGATTTAATCTTTTATTAAAAATTCAAAATCATGTTTACACATGGTGCTCATTTTCTAATCTGTGAAGTGGTTTATGAAGAATTATTAAACATTTTGGAAAACAAGAGAAATGAAGTCCAAGGAAATTAAATATCCTATGTGAGATGACATTTTCATGAAGTAGAAAATCCAAGTCTTCTAGACTTAACCTTATAGTCTTTACTGTCAGCAATTTTCTTTAGCTAGTTTCTCTTCTGACAAAAAGAATGATGTGGATACTTTTAAACCAAACTTTGCTGGAAAATAATAAACTTGTAAGGAATTTCTGAATACAGTGTTATTTAGGGACACAATTAGAGTGTCATATTCCACAAGTCTTGTTACCTAAAAAGCAAAACTACACTTGACAGAGGCCCTAATCTTGTGCACTAATCATTGTGAAAACTCATCTTGAATTTGATCCTGGTAGTCTGTCATGCCTAACCAGAAAAAGCATGCAAAATTATTGTGGACACATAATGGAGACAATTGTGTAGGAGCAAGAAATGTTCTTTTTCATTTCTTCAAGACAAGTTCTTTACTTGATTATCTCTAATATTCAATCCATATATGAAAAGCATTCATAATGTGGAATAATAGAATAATTCTAGAGAAAAGTTCTACAATCATAAGTCTTAGTAAAGTCCAAAGTATCATTATATATTTTTCAGGTCACTACTATAACTGAACAAAGAAAGAAAAATATCATAGTACCCTAGATATTTTTTGTTTAATGAATTTCTAGGCAAATGTGAGGTTAATCTAATGAACTTTCTCAATAATGATCGCTCAAATGAAATTAGTTATGACTAAATATTCTCCTTATTTGAACAATAATATCAATATAACCGGGAAGTTGTGATTAAAATACCATGACCACATTCCAAAGAGAGGTGAAAAGTCATGATTCCAAAAGTATGTATAAACTAATTTTGACTTTTAAACTCTTCATCCTCTTTGAAGGGATAAGAGCTACATATGAGTAGAGGTGTGTACTAAAAATGAAGTAGAAACTACAGTCCTGCCATCTTCCAGTTCCTGATTAATAGTAAATAAATATGGGCAGTTTTAATGTGCAATCAGGATTGGAATTACCTCTTACACAAAATCCTAAACGGTTGGTTTCTAAACTAAGCCTTGTTGTTGTTGTTAGGTGTGGTGGAGTTGGTGTTCAGTTCATAGAGACCCTGCATACAACAGGGGAAAGAGTATTGTTAGTGCTTCTCTGCTATTCATGGGGTTTTCAATGGCAAATTTTTTTGTGGGAGTGGGTTACTGCGTCCTTCTCTCAAGCCAGAGCACCTAATGTTCCCAGGAAATACCCCATCCAAGTATAAACCAGGCTTGACCCTACTTAGCTTCTGAGATCTGAGGGGATTGGACACTGCAGTGGTACAGCTGCAGGCTAAACTAAGCCTAGGTATTGTGAATTAAAGATAATGGATAACAGTTTTGCACGCTCAGGAGTAATCAGATTAACTACAAGGTTCTCTTTTGTTTCTCATTCAGGAAGAAGAGAAAGCTTAGGCCAAAAGAATAAATTTAAAGGGATATGAGAGAAAAGTTGTTTTCTGATAACGGTATTGAGTTCTGCATGTTCAATATGACAGCAGACTGTTGGACACCTACTAATAATCATCACTAAGAGTATGGCCACTATTTGAAATGGCCTAAAGTATAATTGACCTATACCACTATGGCATTCAATCCCATCAGATCTTGGAAGCTAAGCAGAGTTGTGCCTGATTAGTACTTGGATGGGAGACCACCTGGGAACACCAGTTGCTGTAGGCTTGGGAGAAGGACCCAGCAACACACTCCCAACAAATAATCAGCCATTGACAATCCGATGAATAGCAGAGAAGTACTAACAATAGTGTTTCACCTATTGTATATACGTTAGCTATGAGTCGGACACCGACTCCACGCCACGTAAAAACAACATAATTATTGTCTACTGTCTTTCCTTCCATCATCTAGTCCCCGCTTTTGTTCATAAATTTCCATTCTGTTTCTAAACTTATCCTAATATAAAGGAAGGGTTTCCGTTTTGCCTACCAAGCTAAGAACATTTTGAACTGTTATAAGATTTTTGTTGCTGTTGTTGTTAGGTGCGGTCGAGTCGAGTCCGACTCATAGTGACCCTATGTACAGCAGATCGAAACACTTGCCGATTCTGTGCCAGGCAAGCCATCTTATTTATGTTTAAGCCCATTGTTGCAGACACTGTGTTAATCCATCTGGTGGAGGGTTTTCCTCTTTTCCGTTGACCTGCCACTCTTCCAAACATGATGTCCTTCTCCAGGGATTGTTCTCTCCTGACTACATGTCTGAAATATGTAAGACGCAGTTTGGCCATTTTTGCTTCCAAGGAGCACTCTGGTTGTAC